>DF366414.1:749-14966 GCA_000787875.1 Solanum virginianum
ACATAGTTGCTTTCAAAGCTACATACATACAAAGTTAGCTTCATAGCTATATACATATGTGGATACCAACTTACATAGGTTTTTGTTGCCAAATAAAGTCCATAAGTTGTTTCATCTCATATGCATTTCACTATTTGTGTAACATACTCCTTTCATTGTTATATCATATTGTATGGTTATCTATATGTCATATGCTGCCTACACAGTTCCAAAGCTCCAATAATGTGACCACCAAAAGATCATCTTAAAGGTAATTAAAAGATCTCGTACTGACGTCCCTTATGGGGGACCTACATTTCATGCTGCAGGTACAGGTGCTAGTAGACCTCCCAAGTAGGAGTACAGGCTATTCAGCTGTGGTTACCAAGTTCCAGGTTGCTTCAGGCTTTGTATGTCTAGAGCTTATATTTTGTATTGTACAGTTAATCAAGGCGGGGCCTGTCTCAACCCTTATCAGATACTTGTCATTATTTAGAGGCTTTGTAGACTATGTAAACTAAAGTGTTGTCAGATCTCCTACCTTTGGACTACGTGGCCCTAACGGCCTAGTCATATGCATTTCCTTTGGCTTGTTATTACTGTTTACTTTCCTAAAGGCATAATGAGTATAGAACATCTTCTAATATGTATGGGAAGTGCATAGATACAGGTTGGTTCTCCCGAGCCTTATCGGCAACGGGTGCCGGTCTGCCTTAATGGGATTTGGGGCGTGATAGTTGGATTGCCTCAGACTCGAAAAATAATATGATTCAATTTGAGTGATTGTGGATCGTATGACCAAATCAGCTCATTTCTTGTTGATAAAGACTTCGTATAGTACTGAAGATTTTACAAAGTTATATATTCATGAGTTAGTCTGGTTACATGGTGTTCTTTTGTCAATAATATCATATGGTGACCCTCAATTCACTTCTCATTTTTGGAAGGTATTTAAACAAGGTTTGGGTACCAAAGTCAAGCTGAGTACCATATTTCATCCTCAAACAGATGGTCAAGCAGAAAGGACTATTCAAACATTGGAGGATATGTTGAGAATGTCTTAGAATTTAAAGGTAATTGGGATGATCACTTACCTCTTATTGAGTTTGCATACAATAGCAGTTATCATTCTAGCATCAAGATGGCTCCATTTGAAGCTCTTTACGATAGGCAATGTAGATCACCGGTTGGCTGAATTGAGGTAGGTGAAATGGCATTATTAGGCCTGGATTTGGTCTTGGAGGCTATGGAAAAAGTAAGGATGATAAGAGACAGATTGAAAATGGGTCAAAGCCGACAAAAGTCATATTCGGATATGAGGAGGAGAGATCTTGAATTTTATGTGGGAGATTGGGTGTATCTCAAAGTTTCACCTATGAAGGGTGTAGTTAGTTTTGGCAAAAAGGGCAAGTTGAGCCCAAGATTTGTAGGTCCTTACAAAATTGTAATAAGGGTTGGAAAGGTAGCTTATGATCTTGAGTTGCCTAATGAGATGGAGTTGGTTCACCCTGTTTTTCATGTATCTATGTTAAGGAAGGTCATTGGTGATGCAAGGTCTATAATTCCATTAGATGTTGTTAGGGTTGGAGAAAATTTGACTTATGAAGAAGTACCGGTACAAATTTTGGATCGACAAGTCAAGAGATTGAGATACAGGGATGTGGCATCTGTCAAGGTGCTTTGGAGGAACCAACATGTTGAGAGTACTACATGGGAAGCTGAAGCAGACATGATGAAGAAATATCCCCATCTTTTTCTAATTAATCAAGCTTAAGGTTTAGGTAATTCTATTCCTTGAGTCCGAATTCCTCATTCTGTACCATTTTGTCACTGTTATAATTATTAAGCTTGCATAATTACTTTGATGTTACTTTATGATATTTGTATAAGCCTTCCACAAAAATAAGCTCTATTTTGCATTTTGACATGTCAAGCTCTTAGTCACTATTTTAATTCCTATTCATTCAAAACTACTCTTGTCTCATTCGGGGACGAATGATCCCAAGGGGGACATATAGTAATGTACCAGGTGTTTTTATGCCTATACTTGCATGAAAGGATAATGTTCAAGTATTGAGTTAAGTAAAATTTGAAATGAAGGTTATCTTAGCGATTAGCTTGGTTTAGTTATTTGATTGTTGAGGTGGTCTTAGAAGGGCGGTTGGTTTATCCTTGGTATAATATTTTGGGGGGCAATGTTATGTGAAGTTAAGACTAAAAAAATGAAGTTTGGTTTGCGTTTGGAATTATTCGAAATGAAGGTATATGTGAAGGTTGCGTAATTGACTTGTTTGGGAGTAATTCTATTGCCATTGTTGCATGGCTTGCATGGGAAGCCTTTGGCATGCCCTTACCACGACTTGAGGCCATACCATACCATGACATAGCACCATGGGTAATGCATAATGTTGCCATACATAGGTCCCATAGTACATTCAAAGTACTAACTCATACATATATGCCTACATGATTTAACTACATGGAGATGGGTTCTCCTCGATATCCTCCACATGGCTAACTTTGGATTATTGAAGACGAGAGTTGGTGAGTCCTCTAGTTCGGGGACAATAACCTATTTTTTTAGATTGACGTATTAAGACATTTTAGTTTCCAGTTGTATATTTCTTTTTGTATGGTTGTAATTAAGGGTGAGCTTGAACATATCCTAGCCTCAGAAAGTTTATATTAGAGGTATTGTTGGAAAAATGCTATTGTGGTATCTAGTTCTTTATTTTTTTATTCTTTTAAAGTTGTGGCCTTTAGCCCCATTTCCCTTATTTTTCTATTTTATCTTTGCGTTTTTATACCTGTGAATGCTTTTGATATGTAAGATAGATTGAGTGAGGTGCCTTCGGGTATCTTATTAGCCGTGTGACGACTAGGCTTCTAAGTCGGGTCATTACAAAACACATACTTCAATGATGATGCACTACAATGAGAATTTCCAAATTAGAGTTTTGTTGATAGAATGCACTCAACCAAAAGAAAAAGAAATAAGAAAAGAAACTATTAGGAAGTTTGGCTTGCTCATGAAGTGAAAATGAGGGAATAAGGAGTGTGAACAGTTTAGGCATTAAGGACGTTCAGGCCTATATCACTAATGGATGCAGGGATGATCGTCTCCATCATATTTACCCAACAATAGTGTCAGGGTCGAATCCCACAGGGAATAACGTGTCGGCGATTGAATCGGGCCTGGACCAATAGCTACTAATATTAATTCGACAAGCAAGTACTATGCAAGTTCTAACTAATTGGGGGGAGAACTAAGCTTAAACTACTCCTAAGGAAAAATGGAGTTAGGATTGATCTTCCAAGGGAGCAAGGATAGGGAATATGGGAAACAATTAAAGCTAAATCAATCTGACACACTTAGCATCAAATTAACACTGTAGGTAGGCTCTTCAATTACAATAATATGGTGTCTCACAAGAGCTTGTTACAGAATCTAACGTGAGCCACTCAAAGACACACCTGACTTGAGCACCTCACGAGTGCGAAAAACTCCTAAAACCATAGTCATTGACCCCATTTTAAGAACCTCAACACATAAACCCATGACTATCATGTAACCCTCCACTTCAAATACTCTAATTAAAGAAATAATTGAAGATCTAAGCTAGATTCAAGTTTGCGACCTCAAATCATAAGTTATATAAGAAGGTACGCATGAACCCATAAATCAATTGAATTTAATCAAAGCAATTTATGATGAAACCCACTTGATTTGCAAGTAAATAATCAATTAAGCATGAAAGAAAGATATTCAATCAACACCCATAAACAAATTAACAGCTAAGCTTAATTAAATCTACAATTTATGCAATCAAGAATAAGAAAAGAAAAAGTGAGTGAAAGATTTTACAATAGAAGCCCACACTTTTAAATCCACTCAAGCTATCTATTATAGAAAACTTGCTCTAAATCCTCACCAAAACTAAACTCTATACGAAGGTGTGTTTTTTCTCTTTAAAAAATGTATGAATTTTATGAAGGAATTTTCAGCAATCAATCAATGAATGCTCCACAAGGTCTAGGAGTGCGTGAATATTTGATTTGGGATTTAAATGCTGAAAATCTGCATCTTCCCTAATGCTGGTTGTATAAATACTCCGCGTTCGTAGATCTTTGACCGCGTTCGTAGAGGTCAACTAAAGTTAATATACTCCGCGTTCGTGCCTAAGCATTCTGCGATCGCAGATGTTTGTATTCATGTGCTTCTATGCGCTAATGATAGGCGCGTTCGCACCTTTATGCGATTCACTGCTCTGCATTTGCTGAGTGTATTGTGATGCCAGGTACTTTGTTCTCCATTTTTGCTGAGTATATGCTCTATTTACAGCATATGTACCTAAAATATACACCATTCAAAGCTTAACTACATTGGAGTTATGAAATAAACAACACAAAACCATAAGAAAAGAGTCTAAATTATATACTCTTCAGCACCCCCAACTAAAGACTTTACTTGTTCTCAAGAAAAACAAAACCAAACTCAAGATGCTAGCAATTTAAGGACAACAATTCCAACTCACTTTCATCATTTAAATCATGACTATGACATTGGTTAGTACCAAAAATTAGCACAAGCATGTGAATGGCTAAGAAGTAACTCCCTCACTTTCAAAATGTCATTTTTCAATTCAAAACTAACTTTCAAGGATGACCAAGTGAGAACACAACTTCTCAAGAAATGACTCAAGTTCCTAGTCAACTGAACAAGTTCCACTTGACTCAGCCTTAGAAAGCCTCAATATAACCAATCTCTTTAAACTTGCACGCCCTCACACAAACAAACAAAGTCCTGTAAAACACATAAGTATGTACAATGAACATAGGACAAGGACTCAAACACTCACACTCATTCTCACAAAAGGATATCTTATGCACATAAATACCACACCATAGGATTGCCTTTATTTTCAATCAATATTGGCTCAATTTTAATTTAGTTGGAAATATCAAAGGGGCTTTTTTAGGCTTGTAATGTAGGGTTGTGGGTAAGGTAGGATACATTTTGGCTAATAGTGACTAATCCTCCATAAGCTCTACACACAACATCCATTTCTTTTCAACTTTTCCACTCTTTTCTTCTCATTACATACCAATGTGCACTTAACCCTTCTTTTTCAACATTGATGTCCCATTTGTAACTATTTTCAACTATTTGGAGGATTTTCTTCATTTCGAACACTTTTTCTTCTTTTTCTTTTCATTTTTGAAAGCACTTTTTTTCTTTTCTTCTCTTTCCTCCGGTCGTCATTCTTTTTTCTTTCTTTTGTCGAGTCAAGTGGTAGACACCCTTTTTTTCTTCCTCCATCACCCCCAACTTAGCTTTAAGCCTAATTATCAGAAGCACATTAAACTTAAGGAGGGATAAGGATTCAAGAGAAGGTTATCTATTTCAAAAAGGGCCATGGCTTGTAATATGGGTTATCAATAAAGAGGAATATGCTCAAAAGAGACACTAGGGATAAAATCAATCAAAGAGTGGATATTTAGGCTAAGTGGACTCAATTTAAATCTAAGAATACCTAAGATCATTTTTTTCAGCCAAAGTCTATCAAGGCCACATCTCAAAACCAACAAGGCAAGTTCTAGGTGACATAAGTGCACACAAGGAACAAAACAAAGACTCACCACACACATGACATAAAAATAAAACCAGAAAGCGTCAATATCACTCTGAAGTCAAGCACAAGGGATTCATTATTCAAAATATATTAGTCTAGCACATAGGAGTCACAAAAAGAGTCAAAGTGTTCTCTCAAAATCATCCCACAATCATTTAACTTTAAAAATAGGGGTATGACTTTTTCATAATCCAAAATACTTGACTAAATACATTGTTACTAATCAAGTAACAATCCCAAAGTATAGCTCCAACAAGAGTCAATGGCTACTCAGACTTCACCAAAGACCACATTCTACTCATGCACTCACATACTGAATCAATGATTTTTTCTTAATAATGTCATCACTAAATCCATTATTAGGAACCATTGATTATACATACTATCAAAAAGAAAAATATGAATCTACCAAATCTACTAAAATAGCTACTCCCAAACATAATATAAATAAGCCAGATAAGGGCATATAAATACCAACAAGTGAGAGTACAAATTAATCAAAGCATACAAGGGAAAAATTTGAGAGCCAAAAATACAAAATCAAATCAAATCAAGTTGTAAGCCCCCATCTATGAGAAGTATGAGAAGTGAAAAAAATAAGTTCTAGAAATTTTTTGAGTATCAATTGTTATGAGGGGTCTTACGGGCCATAATTGGTTCTATGGGTCATAAGTCATGCTCGTGGGTTGAAGGCTAGACATTATGAGAATGATATTTACTGAAGTAGGGTGCACAACTTATCAGATGGCCCGTAAAATAACTTACGAGCCATATGGTTGGTTGTAGAATGTGAATCACAAAAAAGTTTTTGAGAGTCTAAATTGTCATTTGATGAGACCCCTAACTACGGCTTGTACAATGGACCACGACCCACATAAATGGGGTTTGGTGGTCCTATCCAATAGAATTTTAAGGAGGGAAAATTTAACATTTCACACTACATTTCTTAGGCCCACAAATCCTCACTTTCCAGCCATATACACCCTCCAGACTCTCGTTCCACTCATTCACAAAATACCCTAAGTCCCAAAATACTCTCAAGCTTCCCCAAGGATTCAAACGAGAAGGCCAAGCTAGGGTTTGAAATTCTTCTCCTCCAAATTAGATTTCCACTATTAAAATCTTATCAAGGTAAGTGGGTTTTGATTGCGGAGACCTTTCCTCGACAAGCTCAACCAATTCTCTTCCCTTTTATGATTTTCCAAGTTAATAAAATTATATGCTGAGTTTACGAATCCTTTTATATGATGATAATACGAAGTATCTTATGATGATATACGTTTGTATTTGATTATGCATTGAAAAACCATGTGAAACATATGATTTATGTGAGGGTTTGGTGATGCCCTAACCAAGACTGTAATATGCTTTGGTGGGTTCTTTGAATAATAAATAAGTGATTCTATTTTATAACTATCATGGAATTTACTCATGATTTTCATGGCTTTATAGTTCGTACATGTACCCACCCTAGTTTAGAAATAAGAATTGTGCCAAGTTTCTATGATATTGGGGGCCTCATGGCAAGATCTGTAAATTATGAATGATAAGAATTAAAGAGCTATTGTGCATATTGTGAAACAATAAAAGTATTATGAAAGCTATGATAGTTATGAAGCCCTATCTTTGATATGTGAAGCTTTGCTTTGATGAGTTACTCTATGAAATAGGATAATGATGAATAGCCTTGCATATTATGTCTATAAGTATGATTTGAATATTCCTTGGGATTGTGACCTAGCACCGAGAGGGCCTTGCTAGATAACAATTGTCCCATAACTATGTTGCCACCATAGGTTTGTTAATTAGCTTATAGATCCATATAGCTTACGTTGCATGATTTACTAAAAAGGGTGGTGTTCCGTATGACAAAATTGAATCAAATATCAAAAAGGGTGGTGTTCCCGTAAGATTAATATTTTATGTATATCAAAATGGGTGGTGTTCCCATAAGGAGATTACAAAGCACTTTCTGAAATGGGGGAGTTCTTGTAAGGTGAGTGTTTGGTTTACCTAGCAAAGTAGACTACTCCTAATCGGTGTAGAGTGAACATCAAAATTTCAAGCAGTAGATGGCTTGGTCTTATAAGTCAGTTATGGTCCCTTCCCATTTATGTATGATATGTTATATGATTTGATGACTTCTTATACATAATTTGACTAAGGAATTGAACATTCATGGCATACTATGCTTATATCTATTGATTATGATTATGCATATTAGAAATCATGGCTTATGATCATTTGTTGCACTGCACCCTGCATACATAATACATTCCAAGTACTACCTCATATTTTTTATCTACTTGATCTAACCATACTTGGTCCGAAGCTCCTTTCCATCCTCCTCTTCCATGTGGCTAACTGGTTCGGGTGAAGATTTACTATTGGCGAGTCCTCCCCAAAGAAAAAAGCCAAATTTATTGCAAAATTGCAAAATTTTATTCTATAAAGTAGGGCTTTAGTTTTTCACTAGAAGCTCAGCCTAGAGTTGATCAACAGGTTAACCCCGAAATGAGTTGTTATCCATTTTTCTTGCTTTTATCTAGACTTATCTATTTTGTATATTATCTTTTGAGGGTGTGTCCGAGAAATGTCTTGGCCCCTTTTCTATTCATAATTAGAGGTGTTGCTGGATATGGTTATGCTATGTACACATTATCTTGACTCTTTTATTTATTTAATTATTAAAGAATTTCCTTAGCCCATGCTCCCTTCTATGTGTTGTTATTGTTAAAGAGGTGACAGATATCCTAAGTCCCTATTAGCCCAATAGTGTGAGTCCTATTTCCCCGTCCCTTAGACTTTATTTCCTATGTGATTCTCGTCAATCCTCTTCCCTATGACATCCCCATAGCGTGAGTCCAATGTCCCGCTACTCCTACAATTATCTGCTACTTGTTTATTATTTATTTATGCTTTTTCAAACCAAGGATATTATATACATGCTTAAGAGGCTTGTTTGGGGTTCCTTCGGGTTACCCATTTGCCATGTCATATCTACGCCCTAGGCATGGGTCGTGATGAGCTTGGTATCAGAGCATTAGGTTTGTAAATGATCCTCATAAATCAAACACAATGTGTCTAGTAGAGTATTATTTGTGGTTGTGAAGCGCGCCACAAGTATAAATAAGAGGCTATGAGGTGTTTAGGAAATGGTTCCTTCTGCATACTCTATGTTGTGCTTTAAATTTGAAATAATGTTTCCTATCTCTTATGGGTGGTCTTTTGCTCTTTTAGATCATGCCACTGAGACAAATGGCACAAAGAGCTCCTACCCTCAAGGGTGAACCGACCCGTTCAGCCCCATAAGCTCCCCCATAGAAGAAGAAGGAGTCACCCATACCAAGTATTGGAATGTGGTCACCCAATTGGCAAGGTTCGTGCCTAACCAAGAAGTTTAAGCTCCCCACGCTCCTACTCCAGTTTCAAAGGTGATGGATTTTACAAGGATGAATCTCGCAGAGTTCTATGGCTCGAAGATGGAAGAAGACCCCCAAGATTTCATTGATGAGGCATATCAAGTCTTCGCAGAGTTCTATAGTTCAATGAGTGTGAGGGTGTATTCTTTTGAATTCAATAATCTTTCAAAATATGTTCCTCACTTGCTTTCCGATGCTAGGGCAAGGACGCACAAGTTTATTTTGGTGTGTCTGACTTGATAAATGAAGAGTGTCATACCGCCATGCTCATTGGGGACATGGGCATATCTCGGCTAATGACTTACGTCGAATAACTTGAGGGAGAGAATCTTAGAAAGAGAAGAATGGGAGAGTCCAAGTGGGCTCACTTGATGGTGGTTTTAAGGTACTAAAGGTGGTCATTTTTGATAAGGCCACAAATCCAAAGCAACGGGTCCTCTAATGTCCAAGGCCAAAGATTTGCTAATGACAGGGTGCCCATCCCTAGAGCTCAAGGTAATAATGGTGGAAAATTCATCCCTAGGTATGGAAGGTATGGTAAGAATCATGGTGGTACATATTACAAAGATATGGGTGCTTGCTTCGGGCATGGCAAGATAGGCTGCAAGTATGTGGATTGTCCGAACAAGGGTAGGAATGGTAATCTTGAAGGATAAGGTGCTCGTGGTGACCAAAGGGAATAAGGTGACCAGGTGCTCCACGTCACAACAAATTTTATTCTCTTCAAGAGAGACAAGGTGTTGATGAGACGCCCGACGTGGTTACCAGTATATTAAAGATTTACAACATTGATGTATATGCTTATTAGATCCAGGTGCTACTTTTTCTTTCATTACTCTTTTTATTTCTAATAGACTTCATGTGTGTCCAAAATTTTTATGTTAATCCTTTGAGGTGTCTACCCCAATTGGTGAGTCCATTCTTATGAAAAGAATCTATAGCGGTTGTCTCGTGTCTACATTGCATAAAGTTTTCTCTTGCAATTTTGTTGAACTAGACATGGTAGATTTTGACATCATTCCTGGGATGGATTAGTTACATGCAACTATTGATTGTAGAACTTGTCAGTTTAGATTTTAATTCCCTAACGAAGCCATTCTTGAGTGGGAAAGTCGTGATTCGATGATCAAGGGTAGGTTCATCTCTAATCTTAAGGCTCAAAGGTTGATTTCCAAAGGTTACATTTATCATCTTGTGCAGATTAGGGATGTCGAGTGTAAAGTCCCTTCCATTGAGTCAGTTCTGGTGGTCAATGATTTTCTTGATATCTTTCCCGATGAACTTTTATGTATTCCTCCCAAAAAGGAAATAGACTTTGGTATAGACCTCCTCCATGACAGTCAACCCATTTTTATTCCTCTTTATCAAATGGCCTCGGTAGAATTTAAAGAGTTAAAGGACCAATTAAAAGATTTATTGGAGAAGGGATTTATAAGGCCTACTAAGTCGCCTTGGGGGTACACTGATGTTGTTTGTAAGAAAGAAAGATGGCTCACTTAGAATTTGTATCAACTACTGGAAACTCAATAAGGTCACTGTGAAGAACAAATATCCTTTGCCAAGGATAGATGACCTATTTGATTAACTACAAGGGGCTAAATACTTCTTGAAGATTGACCTTTGATCCGAATACCATCAATTGAGGGTAAGGGAGTGTGATATTACTGAAATAGGGCTTTCTAGACAAGATATAGGCATTTTAAATTTGTGGTGATGTCTTTAGGCCTAACTAGAATTGAATTTGTGGTGTGAAGTGCAGCACAACTATGAGTAAGAGGCTATGAGGCTAGATAATTCATAATTCTTGAATATTGTGCATGCATGTGTTTATTAAATCTCTTTGTATTGAATGCTTTCTAATGGTGGCCAACATTAGAACCCACCTAGTGTTACTAACTGGACCAAGGTAGGAATGAATAGGAAAAGAAATCAATTAACAGGATTCGATTGATGTTTCTCATCTAATCAACGAACTGGGCTAAGGGGAGGTTGTAGTAGAACAATATAAGTTAGGTTAGTAATGTCACACTGAGGGGATGGACCAAATCACGTAGTGAAATTTGCCTCTCATCTGGGCCAAAGGGTTTGGTCAACTTAACTTACCATTTTGCATGCTACACATTGGAAAAGAATTTGATTATCTGGTAATATTGAGTTAGGGAATCATGAGGAACACAATACCCTAGTTACTCTTCATACTGGTTTAACACTTGTCATAGAATAGGATTACTTTTTATAGTTGTCATAAAAAACCCCTTTAGGGGAGATAAGTTGGTTAATCAACCTAAATTGCGATTGAATTCTTCTAAGTCGGTTATATTCACTGTTGGTTCGACCCTAACCTTAGTTAGGTTATATAGCTTGACAACAACCACTTTAGGCTCAAAAAGGAGGTAGACCTTGGGCAACATCAAGATTTTGGAGCCCTTTCCTGGGAATACAACTAGACTTGTCTAATTCAAGTAATTTGGGAATTAATTCTTATTTCCCTCATTTTATATTTTTGTTGTTTTTGTTATCTTTCAGGATATAGGTGGAGTGTTGATGTGCTGTCAAAATACAACACTTTTGATGCTTAAAACTTGAAATTGTGTGTGTTCTCAAATCGATGTTAGTAGGTTTGATGTGTTTTTATGTTTATTTTGCAGGATTTCAGGGTTGACACTGTTTTTGGGCAAAGTATGCAGAAGTTGCTGAAAGTGATGATCCACGAGACCCTTTACTAGCCATAGAGTATTATATAGGGGGTAAAGGAGGTTTTCTCTATAATTCTAGTGAAGAGTGTATTTCTAAAGTTGAGTCTATAAATATGCAGATGAGTCGTAGACTTGGTATCACACCCTGAGGATCAGAAGGTTAGAACTTGCTAATTCCATCAAATGAAACCCCCTACGGGCTGTTGAATCTTTTATGGGCCGTAGAGGGGTTCATAGAAGACAAATCCAAAATCAAAACAATAGTTCATGAAATCCTAATCATAAGCCATAAACTGCTATACGGTCCGTAGAGTACCCCGTAGAGCCTGCCAATGCAGTTGTCCTATTCCATTTTATTTTTGTATTTTAAACACTATAAATAAGTTTTTAGGGTATTTTTTAGACAGAAGAGAACAGAGAGAATGAAGAGAAATATTAGAGTGTTTGAGAAATACTTGTAAAACATTATTTCATCTTCTAATTTCAACCTTGTGATTCTTATTGAAGAGTTGGATTTCTTGTGCTTTGTTCTACTGTGTAAGTGCTCAATTATGTAATTTAAATTAACAAGTCTTGCATTTGCACTAATCATGAGTAGCTAAATCCACAACTAGGGTTGTGAAAACCATGAAGAACTAACAAGGTAAAATCAGATAATTCATAATTCTTGAAAAGTATACATGCATGTTAATTAATTCTCTTCGTATTGAATGCTTTCTAATGGTGGCCAACATTATAACCCACCTAGTGTTACTAAATAGATCAACTTAATAATGAATAGGAAAAGAGTTTAATTAATAGGATTCAATTGATGATTCTCATCTAATCAACTAAACTAGGCCAGGGATGTTGTACTAGGAGAATAGGTAAGGTTTAGTAATGTCACACTGCGGGGTTAGACCAATTCACATAGTGATTCTCCTCTCAACTGGTCCAAAGGGTTTGGTGAACTTAATTTACAATTATGCATGCTACACACTGGAAAATGATTCAATTATCTGGTGATACAGAGTTAGGGAATCATGGGGAACACAATACCCTAGTTCCTCTTTGTACTAGTTTAACACTTGTTTTAGCTTAGAATTACTTTTAATAGTTATTATAACTCCCCTGTTTGGGGAGATAAGCTGGTTAATTAACCTGAGTTGCAATTGAATTCTTCTAAGAGTACCATATTCCCTGTGGGATTCAACCTTAACCTTGGTTAGGTTATCTTGACAATGGTCATTTTAGCCTAAAATAAGGAGGTGTAGCTTGGGCGACGTCAAGATTTTGGCGCCATTGCTAGGGAATACAACTAGACTTGTCTAATTCAAGTAACTTGGGAATTAATCCTTATATCCTTCATTTTACATTTTTTGTTGTTTTTGTTTCTTTCAGGGCATAGGTGTAGTGTATGTGCAACACACGAAGTCGAGGCATACCCTTGACGTTGTTTGACCCAGAGATCAAGAGGAGACTACGAAGAATGGCCCAAGATAATGCAAACAACACGGCAAATACAACTCTGAACCAAAATGAGAATGTGAATGTAAGTAATGACAACCCACCTTCTCTTGAGGACATTGCTCCATAGCCACAGGACATCAATGCTGAAGCTTATCAGTGGAACCAATATCAGCAGAACCCTATGGCTATGGAGCTTACTAGAGCTATTGTGTTACCACCACTACTAGCTAACTCAAAGTTCATGGTTTTGAGTGGGTTGCTTCAGATGTTGCAGAATCGTAGGTTATTTGCAGGCCAACTATTAGAGGATCTGCATAGGCATCAACACAATGTTGTATTTATCTGCAAGTGTGTGATGGGAACAGAAAATCTGTGTATGGATACTATAGGACTTTGTATCTTCCTATTATCTGTGATGTACAATGCAACACTATGTCTATCCAAGCTCCTGCAGAGTTCGATCACCTGTTGGGTTGAGTTGCAAAAGGCCTTTTTGGAGATGTACTTCCCAAGATTGAAGAAGCTAAAGTTGAAAGACCAAATCAATAACTTTGAGCAACTTCCTGGTGACTAGATTAGTACTACATGGAAGTGGTTCACAAAGTGCTTGAGGAGTGTCCCATACCACAAAATTGTTGATGATGCCTTGGTGGAGATCTTCTACCGTGCCCTGGATGAGAATAGTTAAGCTTGTGCTAATACCATCACTGAATAGACAAAAAGGGTGGTCAAGAAAAATTGTGTATGGGGGAAAAGTGACAAGTCATCCACCAAAAGTTCATACACTGTCAGTATTAGTTCAGAGCAAGCCAAAATAAATGAAGAGATTATGCAAGAGCTTACTCGAATCCATATAGGTATAGAGGTGATTATGAAGCAGAATCAGGAACTAGTTCATACAGTTGTTAATCAGCCTCCACGAGCACCCATGTATGATGAACCCTACTATAAGGAGGACACTTGCTTCATTGTTGATTAGATGAGGGTTTCTAGACCAACACCAATGGGTATCCTTAGATCCTTAAGGAGGTTGAAGAT
>DF366413.1:0-16125 GCA_000787875.1 Solanum virginianum
CTATCTATTTATGGGGATGTACCTATGAGCTTATAAATAGGTCATTTCTCTTGTAATGCAATAGATATGAAAGAAAAATCAATTCTCTATTCTCCTTTCTCTCTACTCTCTAGCTTACTTCTCTATAGTTTTACAACAAAAAATATAAATTTCATAATTAACTTCCTAGTTTATTATCTTTGGTCCTCCCTATCCACCCAATGTCTGCCCCCCACCCCCCACCCCCCGCCAACACTTATTTCTTGACCGTCCCATCCATGAACCCTCACTCCTCACGCTGTTTCACCTACATAATGTATTTGTTTTTAAAAAACTACTATTTTCTTCTTGAGATTATCCTGCTGAAAATGTCTAGTGGTATTATTCTCACAGATATTTAGATTGAATCAGTATGAAAAAAAAATTAGGAAGCTTTTCAATATTTTTATGAGAATCTGTCTCACCATGCGTGTTCTCAATTTGCATGAATTTGGTGGAAATGAGTTATAAAATCATGTTTTATCATACAAATTTCTCATTGATTTGTGGTAGGAAAAATCTATGTTTCCAGTAATGATTCTTTTTGCTTACTTATGAAATACTAGAAAATAATTAAGAAACTCACTTATTTTTTAGGGCAACATTTTCCTTCATACTGTCAGACAGAAGCCCTCCTCTTCCTCCATTGATACACAGAAGAGAAAAGGAAGAGATGAGCTTGAGTCACACTCTGATAAAAGTTCTGAAATAGACAAGGTTGTCTGAAAAAGGAGTATATGATTTGGGCTAGGGATAGGCTGCTGATGAAACTAAGTTTGGGCTTAATCAAAATTGGGCCTATGTGCTCAATATTTACCTTCAGTCCAACTAGAAATAATACAAAGAATAATTAGCATCTTCTAGAACATTGAAATTGGTTAGAGTTGGTTACATTATTCCTTTCCATAATTATAAATAGTGCTTACAGTTTTTGTACTCTAGTTACATGTCTAATGCTATGTAATTATTGAAGAAGGAATACTCAGAAAATTTTCCGATATCCCTATCTTTTATTTTCTCACACATACTAAATCTCAATTCCAAACAATTGAGCTTAGTTGTATAAACCCTCACTGTATCATGTTCTTAGATCTGCTTAACTTCATCTCAATCCAATATATGTTATAGAATACTGTACAAACAATAAAAGTTGTCTAAAATTACCAATTGCGCAGACAAATCTCTGGTTAGTCAAAGAGACGTAGATCAAGAGTACGTATGTTCTACTTTTCGATAAGTCTGCATGAATTCCAAGAAATTATAGGTACTTCTGGGCAACTTCCTACCATGTTTAACACCAAGCAAAACATTTTCAAATGTGATGT
This sequence comes from Solanum virginianum, assembly GCA_000787875.1. Lineage (NCBI taxonomy): Eukaryota > Viridiplantae > Streptophyta > Magnoliopsida > Solanales > Solanaceae > Solanum > Solanum virginianum. The sequence continues at coordinate 1,344 of DF366413.1, forward strand.
GAATCTTATCTAATTTTGTTTGGCTGAACAATATCTTAGTATCCATAGAATATCTTATATTGAACTTTAGTGACGGTACATTCACTCTCTTATAACTTCATATGGTATTAAGAGTTCATTTTTATGGTGAGCAACTGAACTTGTTCATCATTATATACTAGTCAACACTGTTTTTGGGGTGGCTCCAAAGTTGCGAATATCTTGGCATTTAACAAGTATATACTGGATGGAATATTCCTGAGGAGCTGTCTTGTTGGATCACCAGTCTAGTGGATAAACCAAAGCTTCGTCAATGAAGAATTCATATGATCCATCCCAAACTTGTTTAAATGAAGCATTAATCAACAGTGCAGAGCAATGAATTCCTCTTATAGGATTAAAAACTTCTTTAGGCTTAAAGGGACTCAACAGTTTATATATGGTCATCATAAATCAGTTTGACATTGAGGCGTGGTTGTTATCGTCATCATAAACCAAACCCTGGCTTCATTGACCCTAATCTTTTTTTGCTAACAAAGGTTGTGATCTTATTTCAGAGGAGTCTAACTAATTTTCGAAGAAAATCAGTTTAAGCATTGATGGTTCTGATCAAGGTCTAGAATCTTCTTGAACGCTTAATTTTCGAAGAAAATCAGTTTAAGCATTGATGGTTCTGATCAGAACAAGTCTCTATGCTTTATAACCATTCTTCTTTGGTTTAACAAGGGGAATATAACTGTTAATAAACAGAAGCTTGCTTTATGAAACTATTGATATAAATATCTACATAGTTCCATTCTCATTATGTTTGATTGATCTAAAATTTCAACAGTGTACTACTTACTATAAAGATTCATCATAGTGATTTCTCAGATTATTTAGAAGAAGCAAACATTTCTCGATATTGGTCATGTTAGTTGTAGAAAGGATAACAGAGTTTTATCCATCTTCCTATGCTATTGTTTTTGAACATATACTCAACTTGTGTTGTCCATATGGTGAACATGATCCGAAGTAGAATTTTCAAAGTTATTGACTTGTCGTTTTGGTTGCGCTGCAGAAATTACCTTTTTATAGTTTCATCGCACTTGAAAATCAAGACAGGAGATACAATATCATGAGTATTAATTAAAGAATTCATACATTGAGTCAATATTTTGTCCTTTTATACATTACTTGTGTTGCCTAATAATCTATAACCTTAAAAGTGCTACTGAATCTAGCTAGCCTTCTCTTAAACTTTCATGTGCAGAAAAGGCATAAGAAATACATGAACTTAATAGCTATTCACATTTCACATAGGCTACAACCAAAGATTCATTTTCTATTCGAACGTGCTGCCTATTTACCCATCTCCGACTCTCTACCTAACGTAGAATTAGTCGTTGCTATTGGTTTCAAAAAACAGCATTTTTTATGAAACTGATACTGCTTTTTGGAAAATCCTCTGGCCAGGAGCAAGCATAGCTAAAGGGTCATAAACAGATTTCCTCTCTACAAAAACTTCCCATTGTGGACCAAAATGGGTCCTCCATTGTTCTTGTGTTGTGTAATGAGGCAAATATTGCTTGACACCTAGGTTTGACCCCTCACAGAAGTCTAAAATTCTTTTGTTTTGGGTTAAAGCATGCTGTAAACTATCAGTTCCATTGGATGAGGAATTTGCATGGGATAAAAAGGCCACAAGATAGATAATGTCTTCGTCTGGGCAAACAAATGAAGTCCTGTTGTCCACCCTGAAAAATAAAAACATGTCAATTGATTGTACAAGAAGCAGCAGTTTTTTTTTTTGTACATGTCGAATATTATGTAAAAAGGAAATTACTTTGATTTATGAATTGGATAGACAAGAACAGGTCCATTGTTGGTATCACTTAGTATGTTGCCAAAAACTTCATCAGCAAAGTATTGTATTTTGCTTTTAGGGACTAGAAGATTGAGCCATGGATGTGGAAGATCCCAAAGTCCTTTCGATCGAAGAACTAGCTCTGATGCATGAACTCTGTCCAAAAAATCTATGTATGGAACTTCTGACATGAAAAGTGTTGATGGAATATAACTTAGTTGGGATAGTAACTCCTCAATTTCCTGTGAAAAAACAAGAGGCATTTTTATGAGAATTGTTTCTTTACAAAATTAGTCATGTTTCAAGTTATGAACATGTGTTACCTGGTCTATTGTATCGGCTTTTTCGGGGTATAGATTTTTGGTTACTTCAAGGCAAAAGAGTATTCTTCCATCTGATACAAAGTGGCTAGCTTGAACAGGATCTTGAGGGTCAAATGATGTTCTCCAGTTATTCACTAGACCTGTTTTGTTCTTAATCACAAGCCCTTCTATGTAATCAAATGTTTTCGATGCAGATATCAAATGCTCTTGATCTCTAGCAAATGTCGAGAAATCAGAGTACAACACTCTTATCCATTTCACCTGTTGATTAAACAAAAACATATGTTCAATAAAAATTCGAAAACATGAATAGTTGCTATTCTTGAACTCTGTGGTATCTTTTTTTTCTTTTACCATTTTTGGAGCTCGTTCGAGTGATATTCTTGCTCTAGTTATTATGCCAAACTGACCAAGTCCTCCCAAAACAGCATGAAAGAGATCAGCATTCTGTTCTTGTGAACACATAAGGACTTCTCCTTTTCCTGTAGTGAATTCAATTCAAGATTTATCAAATTAGGCCACGTGCTGAAAATTTTCTTAAAATTATGTCATATTTGTTGGCAATATTAGGTGGAAGTAAAAGTCAAATTCCAACTCGTACCATTGGAAATTGTTTGTAGCTTCTTGTTTTAGTCTTCAATATCTAACTATATCATATCAGTTCCCTTGTGACCATTTTTCTCATATTCTACCCTACCGCCTTGACTTAATTGCTAGTCGTAGAATATTACTGAAAATGAATTACCTGTAACAACTTGTAGCTGGCGGACATTACTGATTTGAGGACCGTGACGAAATGCCTGTCCACTGATGCCAGCATTTGACAACGTACCTCCAACAGTAAGATGTAGATAATCGGTCCAAGATTTTGGTGCTAATCCATATTTCAATGTCTCATTCAATATGTTTATCCAGAGTTCACCAGCAGAGACATCAACATAAGGGAACTGTCCCCTGTAGTACACTTGCATTTCTTGATCCTGCTGTAGTGATTCCATGTTGACTACAACTCCTCCACGCGCTTGCGCCTGGCCTAGAAGGGAGTGACCGTGGCCTCTTGCTGCCACGGTCACTTCTGAGGCCGGGCCCATTCGCCATACGTGTCTCACTATTTCTGATATATCAGAAACGGATTTCGGATGGACTACTGCTAAAGGAAGGGAATGAATTTGATTCCCGAAATCTCGGGATGCAAATTCGTTGTTTTCGAAAGTAATCTGGCCTTGTAGATGAAGAGCCTTCAATGAGGACAGGACACTAGAGAAACAAACGTCTGGCTTGATAATTATCCAGACTAGCACCACAACTGTGATGAACAAAACGTTCTTTTTTTGTGTCAGCGCAAAGCTTTGGCACGTCATGATAGAGGATTTTTGTGAAGAGCAAAGTTGTGAAGAGTTGAGGATTATAATGAGTGGCAGAGTCAACTTATAGAAACCGTATGAAGACTGACTACTCTAAGTGGAAGAATTTGAGGGATTTTTTCTTTTGAGTTCCCTTTTGTTTGGGCGTCTTTAGTTTATAGTAAACACGACTATATAAAGATATGCCAAGTTGAAGAGAAAAAAAAGAAGATTTCCTCAAATCTTTTAACAGTTATGATTAAGGATAATTTTTATATTTATGGGGAATTTAAAAGAGTTAAGTTTTCGTTTTTGTTGTTGAAAGGCAAAACATTGCGTATCTGTATTCAGATTGAATGAGAGGGACACTGCACAAGGTAAATGGGTCCACAAAATACGTTAATTTCCAAGAAAATGCATGTTTTTAGTATATGAAAACTTTTAGTATGATTTGTTTTTTTAGTGTTTGGGACCTCTTTAATAGGGGGCCAGTAGTCATGTGCTCTAAAGGAAACACAAAAATAATAGTTCCCTTTGCTGCAAATGTTGTATAGTAATTTGATGACTTAGTACTCAACAAATGGACAAACACAGAATCATACATTCATTTATGTTTGTAGATTTGCCTTGTGTAAAATTATGTACTAGATAAGCTCAAACCCATTCGTTTTACTGCTCATCTTTACTTTTAAATGGATGGGCATCGAGAATCAAAATCAGATTATGGCAAAATTAGAATAAAGATTCTTTTTTTGCCTTTTAAAACATTACTTTTTATGAACTGAGGCCAGCAGGAGGGTTAGATTCAGAGATATATTTTGGGGGATTATTTTTGTCTTTGCATTGTAGGCCAATCAATGTAGGGATTATGGAAGATCCGTGAAGCTATCATCATTTCAATCTTGAATATATTCACCTTTATGTGCTTAACTTTTGTAGGAAAAATATTATCTCATATTTATGTAAAAAATAACAAAAATCAGTTAGAGTAATTGACATTAAAGTAGGAAAAAAATATTTCTATTCTATGTAAACATCAAACAATATTAATTTACTATAATTAAGTGATAAAATATATAGCAATTGATTACAATTAAGTAACTTTATTTTACCCTCTTTAGCTTTTGGCTTGGATGTGGTCAAGTAAGAGGTCAGATATGATACCTATGATCGTTCCGAGGATTGCTCAAGTCTATTTAAATAGACCATCATTTTATTTTTTACTCCCTCCAATCTCTTTTATATATCATCTTTATTATAAATAAATGATCCTTAATATTTATTATTTTACAAAATCAATGCATAAATAACAATATTCTTCCTATTTTACCTTTGATAGTTAATGAGCTTTGAAAAGATATATATGACCAACTAAAAGAACTAAGAAAGCAATTAATAAACATTAAATAAGGATAAAATAATAAAATTACTTTTTTTTTCTTAATGCAAGTGAAATCACAAAATATGACATATAAAAGGGACCAAAGGAAGTAACAGATATGAGACTTTATCTCACTCTTATAAGACCTCTCTTTCATGCTCGCTTGGAGCATGGATCGGGAATACAAAAGAAAATAAATTAAATTCTGATATTATGTAAAGATATATCACATAAGCTTAATTCAATTTCAAAAACTAATTCACAAAGAAAGAATTATTCAAATTTATGTAAACATCAATTAATGCAAAAATTTTACCTCAGATATTAAATTCTAATAAAAACAAGTTAGTCCTCCAGTTTGGAGTGAGGGGTTAGACCATGTCAAAGGCACATGTCAGTGTGTCACATGCTTAATATATATGTTACCACATGTACGATGTATCTAACGTCAGGAAAGAAAATATTTTGCGATGGAAATAAAAAATGGCTCGAAATTTCATTCCAAAAATTTATATTTTTCACCAACAAACAAAATAACGCCGCAAGTTTAAAAACAATATCAAAACTGTTAATTGCTTTTCACCATTTTCCAATTAGTTACCAACACAATTAAATTGTTTATGTGGGACTATTAAAGTTATAAAGAAAACCAGACAAATGATTCATAATTTATAATATAATATAAAGCATGTTAACCTAAAAAGAGACCTCATCAATGTAAATCTCCATCATAATCCAGTTTGCATATTATAATAATAATAATAATAATAGTAATAGTAATAATAATAATAATAAAAGTTTAAGATTGTTATAATTTAGAATAGATTGCACTCAATTTCTTCAGATTATGCGAATAGTAAGATCTCTATTAATTGATTCTGAAATGGAAGAGAAACAGCTAGTGGATAAATAACCTAGTCCTATCAATAATTATAATAATTATATTTAGTAGAATAAACCTAATCCTTAGTGCATTTTTTTCTTTCTAGAAAAAGAAAACCGACCACTAATAAAGAAATCATAAAGCTATTAAATAAGGATTAAAAAAATGTTTAATTACATGAAAGCAATCTTTATAACACGTATTGCTCGAGTCCCACCCATGGTCAATTAATCATTTGGTCTCAATATACAAATAACTAATCTAAACATAAAGTATAGTAGTATAAGATATACTTAACTATGATTCATGGTATCAAATTAAATAATATGCAACAATTATATATATTACTTTATATAAAATAAAATTGAAAAATATGTATTAATCACCGCTGTATAACTCTTTCACTTATAAACACAAAACATACACAAGTAATTTCTATATGGCTATATTACTCAGCCTAGCATAATTTAATTCTAAAACCAAATTACTCAAATTACGAAGCTTTTCCATAAGTCAAACGCCACTTCTAATTTAGTTTAATGAACTTTTATTAATAGCCAAAAACATTGATATCTCTTAAAGTTGGTATTAAATTCAGACACTTTAACCAGATATTATTCATTTTAGATACCTCACGTAAAATTTTACTATTTTATTTTGGCACTTTTTTGTCCATAAAGCAACAAACTGTGTTGATGATGTGGCAAACAACCTATTAAATGATTGTATGTGTTATTTTAAATTAAAACTTATTTTAAGATTTATTTTGGTGGATAAAATAAAAATATTATTCTAAAAAAATAAATTTACCCCCTCCTCTCCCCCACCTCATGTAGGCTTGAGAAATGGAGAAGAAGAAGAGAAAATAAAATAAAAAAATAGCTAAATAAAGTCTTTCACGGCTTCATGCGCTATTGTTGAGTGTATTATACTCACTGTGCCATATGAGCAAATAGTGTCAAAATGACATAGTGAGACTCTACATAAATAAATATTGTCCAGGGTCTAAATGAAATTTGATACCAGCTTTAAGAGGATATCGATGAATTTGACCTTTATTAAATCTATGCTACAAGAATAAACATGATTTAAAAATTTTATTATATGGATTCTAAGATTTGTATGACATTATTATATTGTAAGACCTTTGAGTATATAATGGTACATTTGATAAGTCTTCAACGTGAAACTTAAAAAACCAAAATAAACGAGTTAAATGTGGGATGTCTTTGATTTATCAATTTAAAGCAAAAAATATTTTAGTGCAGTAGAATCTTACACATTTGGTTATATCAACATGGTTGTGCTGCTGTGGTGGGTTGATTTATCCTTAATTAGAAATTTCAAATTTAAACCTTAGTTACAGAGAAACTCCTGTTGAGAGCATCACTCAGAATGGATCATATAGTACGCGATTCATCAAATTTAATCAAATATCCAATACAAAATTCGAATACGGGATGAAAAATAAAAAAAGTTATACATTTTTTTATTACATTTTAAATTAATTATTTTGATAAGAATCTTGTGATTTTTATGTAATGAAATAAAATTATGTGAAAAAAAAAAGACATTCCCTCTGACCTGACTTTTGTGAAGGGGTTCGGAGTAGAGCGGCCAAAACACTTAATTTTGATTATAAATTCAAATATAGAATTTTAAGTTTTTCAAAAAGTAAAAATTATATATTTAAGAACCACACAAAAAATAAATAAATGTCAACATGAACTCAAAATGTTTTAAAAATGTGATGGGGAGAGTATATTCAATGATGAGATCATTTATAAAATTCATTGAGAAACTATGTTATACAGAAATACTCGTATGTTCCCTTTTACTAGTACATGTTGCATTTTTCGTAAAAATCATATATTAAGTATTTTTCCATTTTTTTTAACTACTTACTGGTTGGTACTAAATACACTATAAAAGTTTTAATTTGACTATTAATATTTAGTAAGTTTAAAAATAAAATTAAGTAATTTTTTTAAATTAATTTGTTAAACTGAACAAGCCAGGAAACAACTTTTCTATTTCTATGAGGTAGTGATAAGGTCTGCGTATATTCTATCCTCCCCAGACCCCATTTATGAGATTCCATTAGGTATGTTGTTGTTGTTGTTAAACTGAACAAATAAAAGAGAAAAAAAAATTTAGACATGAAGACAAGGTTTGCCACATCTGCACGATTTTAAGGCACGACATAGGTACATTTTGAGCTATATTTAAATAATTTAACGTGTCGTTTTATATGATTTAAATCAAATAAATTAAAAGAAAAAAAACAACATTTATAATATCATAAAACAACAAATTCATTACATGCCTAATTATTATTATTTTTTTGGATGTTCATTTCATTCCTTCAAATAACAAGATATATCTTTGTATTCCATCAAGTCATCAAATATCATTCCATCAAATCACAAATGCAGTTACATTGCATCAAAATAACATAAAACCTACTAACTACCTCAAACTTTTTCAGGATGTTTCATCAAATCACCTAGCCATCAAATTTCATCAATTCTAAATATGTAATTTCTTTGCTTTTTAATCTACGAATTGAAAGACTTTATCTTGTAAAATGTAATAGAGTATAATTTGTAGGGAAAAAATTTGAAAATCTCTCTTCTTATATATATTTAGAAAGACAAAATACAAGAGAAGATTAGTGCGTCAAAATAATACAAAAAAATTTAGATAAATATTACTACAATTATAATTTTAAGTAGTATACATATATAAGTAAAAATAATATTTGAGTCGTGCTGGACACTGTCCTAAGAAATTATTTCAGCAGTGTGAAATGTTTCCCCAGGATTAAACAAGCCTTTTCTAATTATTTAGAGGACACAGGAATCAACAAAATATAATTACTACAAAATAAGCAAGTCGGAAAGGGGATTATAATAGTAAGTTAAAATCACAAGAAAATATATAAGTGTAGTAGCTTTCTATTCTTTTTCACTCTTTCTTACTCATCTCTTTTCTCTCACACTTCATTCTTTGTATCAAGAATGAGATCTTATTTATACTTGTGAAAACTTGGAGATTAAGTAAGGTTTATGGCCTTAAACTTGCCAAGCTTTTGGTTTTAAACTTGCCAAGCTTCTGGCATTAAACTTGTCAAGTTTTTGGCCTTGAAAGTGCCATGTAAATGACCTTAAAATGGTCATGCAAATGGTCTCAAAATTACCACGCAAATGGCCTCAAAATTGCGAAGAATTTTACCTTACATTTGCCATATAGAAGTTTATGGTAACACAAAATGTTTTGAGTGAAATATTATTTTGCACATTATAATATTTATGTACACAAAAATACTTTTATGTAGTCATCAATGACATATTTTATGATTAAGTAATGACATTTAAAAAAATAATTAAAATATTTTTAAAATATCCAACGTAATTAAGATGATGTATATCATAATTAGACAAGTAAAAACAATCATAATATTGCTTAACCACCAATCGTAATAAAGAATAAGTAAGACGATATATATCACAGTTAAAATAATTTTAATAAGTCTAAATGTATTTGGATTAACTATTGTGATAGTTCACACTTTGAATGATTCAGATTTGACATAATTTTGATATATTTTTTGACCGTTCAACTAATAAAATATAAAGTTGACTTGTTTTGCCACATGGGATTGAGAAATAGACGAATGATAGCGCAACGAGTAGGCTATCCACCACTAAGCCGGCCGTGTTTTCTAATATAGACACGTTGTTATCATCATAGACACATCACAAACATTTTAATGAAGATATGCTTCTACAAAAATTGTTGCTATGACACCAATATCATTTTTTAAACATTTATTTACTTTTAACATGTCCCAAAACCTATGTGATTACAACTAATCAATCTTTTCTTATCATGTTCCCCCCCACACCACTTTTCCTTCCACTTTAATCAATGTTTCCTTTGTCATCTTCCTAAGTTTATCAACATATATATTCTCTCCCAAATTCTCATTTATTTTCTTTTTACGTAATTACTAGACATTGGTACTCGCGTTTGCACGGGTTTAATATTTATTATTTTTTATTTTAATTTAAGTGATTTTAATTTAAGTGATACAGAATAAAATTTAAAGAGTAAATTAAAATTTTAATATGATTTTTAAATATTTTAAATTATTAATATTGTGACGTAACATGTTTTTTAGAAATATTTTAAGTTATTAATTATCATGATTAGTAGCATTTTTAACACTAAAAATAAGATAAATAAATTACAACAGAAGAATCATAAAATATTACAGATATATCGTCAAGTTGCTCTAGCTGACATGTCGACCTGCTGTCAGCTTGAGTAACTTAACTGCCTCTTAGGAGAGTTACCTTTATGACAAAACCAATAATATTTCGTCGCTTGTCAAACAATTACGAACTCAACTACTTGGCCTAGCGATTATAGCTTGACATTTAACGCATGACGCCGCGAGTTCGAACATGAGTTGCAGCGTCTTTGTAATAGACATCTTGCATTGCGCCTTTTGTTAGTATCAAATCACTAGCTAGGGCATTTGACATTACCTTTGATGGTAACATTTTGTTTGATTTTTTCCTTTTCCATCTATGTCTACTTAACTAGGGGGATCCTAGAAGTAAACGTTGGGTGGTATGCCACATGCCTAAATGTTTTTGAATTTTATGTTAGGATTCTTGGAGTTGTAACATCTATTGCAATAATAATAATAACATAATAGAAAACTCACATGGCCGGTTAGTTCAAGATAAAAAGAGGATTGGGAAAAGAAGGATTAGTGATTTCTCTAGCTCAAAAACTATTGCCTAATTTTCATCATCAGAAAGGGAAAAGGGCAAACAGAAAGAGCACTAGTCAACTATATATCTATTTTACTTTCTTATTGCAATAATTAAAGTGAAAAATTGAATTCTCCTCTTAAATTTTTATTGATCAATTTTATACTAATCCATCTTTTTTAATCCCTACATGAAGAATAAGTACGCGTCATTGATGAGCAAAGAGTTGACTAATGTAGTCGGCAGGGACAGAGTTAGAATTAAAAAAAAATAGATTCGATAGAATCTAAAAATTGTAATTTTAAAAAAAATTATTTTATATATATAATTACTTTTAAATTAATAAATTAAAATTCTAAACTCATAAAATTTATATTCTGATTGCTATTCAGCAACATAACCTTTAATTACAAGGGGTTTTTAAGGATAGTTGACCCACATATCTAAGTAGGGTCAAGATAACTTGACAATTCAAATCTCTTGGGACTTTAAAAGGACTATATTATCCTGTAAAGAAAAATGCATAATGGATTTAACTCAATTTCGATTGCAAACGCATGAGATGAGAATTATTTAGCATCAATAAAAGATATATTAATCTATTTCCTCAATCAATTTTAGATAGTTTAACATAAATTTTTATTTATAGCAATAGTTTCATTTTAAATTTGAGAAAATATATTATTACCCCCTAAATTTAAATTATTTTTTGAATAAGATATCTTAAGTTTGTGGGGGTCCTATTACCGCATGAAACCATCTAAAAATCTAATAAATACACCATTTTCAGATTAGCTGTGTTGTCACAAAAAATAGGCGCGTGAAGAAGTATAAAGACAGCAACAAATCAATCTTAAAATGCCATGTGACACTCTCAGTTTAAATTGTCTTCTCTGATCCATTAAATAGACCCATCTTATTTTCATCTTTCCCAAATCTCCATTATCGTCAGAGAGCTTCCGGTTTAAAAAAACAAAAATGGAATGCAAGCTTGAGAGTCAAATGTTCTACTGCCATTGTGATTAATCTTTTAGGGAGACTATTCTTATATGTCAAATGCAAGCTTGAATTGCATTTATAATGACGAGCGTGATCCAATGTTGCATGTAACAATGCAATGCAAACGCGGAGATTTACTATGTAGACTTCATGGTCAAAAAACAATCCAACTAGAAGATTTTGATCCTGTCCACGCACAAGCATATGTTCGATTTACATATTTCTTTATTTTTTTCAGTTTATCATTAAATTCACTTGGTTATGACCCATTTTAGGAAAATTCATGTAAGTTCTTTAAATGGAGGTATCTTGAGGAAATTGATATGCGATCCAAGTTTGTCATTCCAATATTGGCGAATAGAATTAAAGAATTGGGAGAAACATTAGCATTTTATGAAAGTAAAAAGGAGAAGATGAAATTAATGGAGAAGAAAGATGATCAAATATGTCATAATAGGGAAATCAAGGAGATGAAGAAAAAGAAATGTTGTATCTTGAATTGGAAGCTCATCGTGCTATTTTTCATGGTTTTTTTTATTTTTTTTATTTTAAGCATTAACAAGAATGTGAAGGATGAAAAATGTAGTTGTATACATTTTGAATTATCATAACTATATTTTTGGTTGTGTAAGGGATTATTCAGTCAAGTTTTTGTCATCTCTCTTTGAAAATATCAATGAAACATCTATGTTGTTTGATATTTGTGACCATTTGACAATATTCAGAAAATGTCAAACTCATTTGCCAACTATATTTCATGATTAATCAGAATGAAAACCATTGTAACAAAATGAGAATTTCATTTCATGCTTGCTGAAAGTTTGAATTTTAAATTACAATTTGACTAATATTGTAATCTAACATTACCAAGAGAGTTGTTGCCTAAACAAGCTTGGCTACACACAGTTGGTGCGCAATACTCCAATTCAACATTAGCAACACCAAATTAGAGTTTGGTACCAATAAAGTAGCACAAACACGATATTAACAACACCAAGAAATAACACTTGAGTCAACTATTTTGATGGAATATTGGTCTTCTTAGTAGTTGAACTCCTTGGGTTTTGATTAAGAGCAACAATTGTAGATCTCGTTTGGACTCTTTTTTCACCACTTATTTGTTGAAGAAATGTGGCTGATAGCCAATATCTTCGGTAACTTCATCAGATCTCCTTGAAACTCTTGCACCAATGTCAATAACCCTTCTACTTGGCATTCCATGCTATACAAATAAATTGAGGTACTTAATATGTATGATCTAATCAATAATTCAAATTTATACTTACATTAAGAGTTGTAAAATCATCATCGCCAACCAATACTCCAAAGCCTATCATCCTTGGCCTTTTAAAAGGTCTTGAAGCCTGCCCATCACTTGTGCCTTCATTCTCATGATATTCTTGAGGCATCCCTCTTCCTATGCCATTTCCTCTACCTCTTCCTTTGTTTATGCCTTTATTCTCTTGATTTTGTTACTTTGTGCTTTCCTGTAACTCTTCCTTAACCACTTTCATTATTTGTTCTTACCTAGTGATTATAATACAACATATTAGCATATATTCAATTAAATATTAATGATAATTGTTATATTTACCTGTAACTGGAAACTGTTGGAATAGTAGGACATCCTTTTTTATTATGGCCTTTTGTATGACAATTGCTACAAGTTATAACAGCACCACATTTACTAAACTTTCCATTTTTCTTCATTTCATGAGCCTCTTTTCATCTAACTTCACTTGGCATTCCAGACAACTATTTGACCGTTGGTGGCTGAACTATTTGATTATTAGATGTTGACATCATATTCGTATTATTCATTGGCTGAATAATATGTTCATATATTCTCGAGTAGGTTTCCTTGTTGTAGCAGCTGACCACATAATGAATTGGTTCATATTATTTGTAATGTAGGGCAGCAACACCATGAGGACAAGGTGTGCCCCTAAGTTGTCAAACTCTGCAACTACAAGTGCACCTAACAATATGTACATAGTATGTAAAGCACTTGTCTACAACCTCAAAACCCTTTTCTCCATTTCAGTAATGTTGTGTTGTAAAATTTTCAAAACCATGGAAGAAATATCCGTGATCCATATTTTTGAGAACTCGCTTAATTGACCAATTCTTTTCATCATTTTTATCATAATCTCTTCAAACATTATAATGATTGTCTTGTATCTTACAGACAATATCCATATTAAGGCTCTCTGCCATATTATTGTCCACAAAATTACACTTGTTGTGTTCTTTGAGGTACCTTTTGTACCATCTTTCTAGATTATAGTATAAAAGACCATCAATCACTCTCTTCCCATTGCTTCATAGATTTTATGTAGTCTCTTAATTCATTTTGTAATTCTTTTTTTTAAAAAGATTTCTTCTTTCTATTCTCTTCCAAGTTTTACACTAGTTTGCAATGGACAAGGAACATTGTGGTAGCCGACTGTCCCCTCTTCTGCCTTGCCTGGTAATCGATGATGGCCTCTATGTCCCGATCATGCGAGGCAGTGATGGTAATGGGTGCCCTACTCGACTGTCCACGACTTGGGTCATCCTTATCCTCATGGTATGGCTTGAGGATGCTAGCATTGAAGACAGGATGAACCTTTAGTGACGGTGGTAGCTCCAGCCGATATGAGATCTTGCCAACCTTGGCAAGGATCCTGAATGGTCCCTCATATTTGCGCACTAAGTTTGGATTTACGCCCCTTATTGGATTGAACTTCACGAATACTAGGTCTCAGACTTTGTAGTTGGTGGGACGTCGCGCCCGGTCGACAAACTTCTTCATTTGCTTGGCCGCCTTGGCTAGATGAGATTTGGCAGCATCCATCTGCTCCTCGAATCCCTTTGCCAAATGATAAGCGCCTAAACCCTTTCCTTCGAATGTTGTCGGTAACGAGTGTGGAGTTTGTGACTGTTGGCCCGTAGCAAGCTCAAACGGTGTCCTTCCTGTGGCTTCACTCTTCTGTAAGTTGTATGAAAATTGGGCCACATCAAGCAACTTGGCCCAGTCCCTTTGATGCGAGCTCACGAAGTGCCTAAGATAGCACTCAAACAAGGCATTAACCCGCTCAGTTTGGCCGTCAGTTTGTGGATGGAAACTTGTGGAGAAATGCAGCTCTGTGCCAAGAATCTGAAATAGTTCCCTCCAAAAGTTCCCAGTAAAGCGCGGGCCACGATCACTTATGATGTGCCTCGGCAGCCCCCTTCAAAATCTTGTTACTTTCTCGTGCAATCC
>DF366412.1:4774-22790 GCA_000787875.1 Solanum virginianum
TATATGTATATATATATGACTCCTTTTTTTTTTGGGAAACAACAACAACATATCCACTGAAATTTCACAAGTGGGTCTGAGGAAGGTAAAATGTACGCAAATCTTACCACTACCTCATAGGGATAGATAAATTGTTTCCGGAAGACCCTCGTTTCAAAAATATCAAGCCCCAAAAACAGAAGATATTAAATATGAAAAAAGAAAATCGACTAAAGTGGAAAACCAATGATAATATATATATATATATAAATACAATCTTCAAAAGATGTCTCGTACAAGAACAAGAAGAAAGGAAGGAATTTCTAATGTACAATATTCTTTTATATTGATGATCATGACTAACTTAGTTGAAATTTGAAAATTTCTCTAGAAATATTCCAAACAGTACATAGATTACATGATCTTATCATCTATTGATTCTTTCTGAGGAAAAAAAGAAAGTGCTAAGAAGAAGAAATAGTCCTTTGCTACCTTTGAAAGGCTAGTATAAGAGCTTGTTTGGCCCCCAAATATTCTGATACTCCTCCGTTTCAATTTATGTAACACATTTTAACTATCAACATGAGCTGTGATGCAATGGTGGAACTACTTTACTCTAAATTAGATGTCTCAAGTTCAAGCCTTGGGTACGAAAAAATTCTGTTGGCAGTGTCACCCCCAACTAAGCCCTACAATGCACGATCCAAATTAGTCAAAGCTCCCACGTGGACTTCAGACACCGAATGAAAAACCCACCCAAAGAAACAAAACACATTTTGACTAAAGACAAAACTTTTTAAATTATAAAAGGGGCAAAGTTGAGGAATGTTTCCCCTAAACTAAATTACTGAACTAGATTGTATTTTTAATTTAGGAAAAAAGGTACAAAAAATGCATGTTTCTCTATTTTTGTCTATTATATTAGTTATCTCTAATTTTACTATATAGTCAAATATACTCCTATCATTATCGAAGTATGCAAAAATAGGAATTTTGTTTTTATATTTTTAATAACAACAAAGTCATATTTATCTCTATATTATAAATATAAATAGAGACAAATTTAAATAATAAAAAATAAATGGCGTTTTTTAAAAACTCTTTTGCTATGTTTTTATGATTCTCGACATGGACATATTATATATATGGGCATTAATTTATTATATGTCTTTTGCAAAATTGGAACACATTCCCCTACCATTACTAAAAAGAGAAAATGTCAAATCCTTAACAACTTTGGTGAGTAGGAATAATTGTCACATGTGCCATCATCCAAATTACTCTTGGTTCTAAAGTATTTGTCATGATCTAATTTTTAAATATTACAATATAATAGTTTTAACTTTTTAAAATATTTTTAATCATATTAACATAAAAAAATTATAATTTTTGAAATATTTAAATTATAATTAAGGAATTAAAATAATTTAATATAATTTATTTTAAAACAATCCAATTATATGCCTTTTTGGTTAAAGAAACATAAAATCTGGCTAGATAATGTTGACCATTAAAGAAAAACAAAATCTAGCTAGAAGTCAAAAAGTGAAGTAAGATTGAAAAGGTCACATAAATTATTCAAAAGGCTTTCTTGTTATTTAAATTTTATATCTCCACAAATGTACTAGATTATAACCTTTGAAGAGTATTATTTAAATGTACTAGAGATCATATTTATGATTGGTATATATGCATGATCATCATGTAATGGACCTTGCTCAATGTTCCCAAAAAAAAAAAAAAAAGAAAAACAAAATAAAGAGCACATAATCAGTGTTAGGTTGAGAATTTTTTCTAAAATGGTTCGAAATATAAAAGTATCATATAACCACACATTGTAATACATAACATTATATTATTATTTATTTATACATTAAGAACCAAATCCAATAGGGAGAAAAACAACCATCCTAGAGAAGCTAAAAGACTCTCTATATATAAGTTTGAAAATTTTTATTATGAGAACTCTAAATACACTTATTAATAACCTAATTATAATTAATTTCTATACCCAAATGGCATTAGCCCTAATGAGTAATTGTTTAAGCTTTCCCCTTACATTAAGGCTCATTATCTCATTAGCACCACCAACTAATTCTTTCCCTATAAATATTGCTGGCACACTTGGTTGACACCCTAGTTCCATCAATGCCTTCTCCATTTGCTTTCCATTGGGAGGTGTATCGAGCTCGTAAACTGTAGGGTTTGCTCCAAAACTGCGGATTAGGGTTTCGATGCTGTGAGAAATGCAACAGCTACTCTTGGTGAAAATTACCACCGCGCTTGATGCTCCCAACTTCATCACCATGTCCATGCTTAAAAAAATTCAAGGATTAATGAGTTGATTGGGCAAATGTTAGGTTTGTAGCTTTTAGTGAAGAGGAAGTTAAAAGTTGTAAGTGAAAGATACAAGAAATAGTTTGAGAATTTGAGGATTGATAATTTGTTGTGAAAGTTGAACCTATCATGAAGATATATATAGAGATATTATGCTAGCAAAAAGAAAATTGCCTAATGGATATATATCTAGACAGCTCTTGATCAATTGTATGATAAGGGCATACTATGTTCACGCTTGAATATGAAAAGAATATAATCTATTACCTTTAAAATATTCCAAGAACATTATTATATTGTAAGTTCACTATTCACTATCTTGGTTCAGTTTGTGTTTCTAAGGCAGATTTTTTCTTTTTGGGAAAAAAAATTCTCGTTTTAACATGTTGAATTGTATGATCACTTAATCTTCAGCTTAAGTTTTTTCGTTACAGATCACATCACATTTTTATTTACTTAATTATGTCTTTAATTCGCTAAATTTGGATAATTAAGAAAGAGAAATTGTGAATATTGCCCTCTTCAAAACAATGTATCTATGCTAAAGGGAAAAAGAAGTCTATATATATCCAGCTGGAGTGATCTTTTCAATAGAATCTTACTTTTAATTTGAGAAAAAAAAGGAAATAATCTCTTTTTTGGAGTGTGTGTATATAATTTTCATAGACAAGCTAAGGACTCAGCTCGTTAGTGATAGTATCTGATTTGGATCTAAGTCCGCACGATTTTAAAATGCATCACTAATAGATAAGACTTGTTTACGTATATATCCAACATTTCTTTTGTGTTTTATCAATATAGAATTTTCATCTTAAGATGTGTTATTACATACAAACAATGTCTCTTTATGGACTCAGCATTCTCGCCGAGGTTTGGTTGATACATGACAAACTAGGTACAGATTCCCTTTGACAAACACGATACAAATTATTCAATACATCAAGAAAAGGAATGTAGTACAATTGCTAATATATTCTTATCCATAAAAATAAATAAAAATAATCCCTTACTACCTTGAAACTTGAAAGGTCACATATTACTTGGTTTTTAAGACATGAATGAATTTCAAGACGGTTTTTAACAAAAAACTTTTGTCCAGCCAGATTAGTTTTCTTATTTGAGCTATAAACTTCTCTTTGATAATAAAATATTTATTTATTAAATTAAAAAAAAACTCTATTTTCTATTAGTGTATAATTAGGATTCGTGTATATATATATATATATATATATATAACCCTAATTTCCCTAGACGTACGACAATAATCAACATGCATGCATATTTCGTACATGAATATAACGATATCTTTTTAATTATCTTTAATTCGATCCCAAGGATAAAAGAGACATGTTTTATAGATTTTATTTTTAATATTCCTTAGATCCAAAAATGTGCCACATGACTAGCTAAAAATGATAATATATGTGGCCTTTCGATGTAGTTAGGGTGCATTTTACTTTATAACCTAAGGAATTTTTCAATAAATTCTCTAAGTTACGGATCGTATAATGTGGACTTGATTTCAACAACACGTCTATATAAGGATTTATATTCTGAAAAAATATTTCTTTTTTTAATCAAATAAAAAATTTAGTGACAATATATGCAAAAAGGACTATAATTTTGTGAGCTTGCAATGTTCTTGGAATATTTTAAAGCTGAAAATGAAAAGAATATAATCATAAAAGTGTAATCAAGAACAATATAGATATATCACATCACCAACTTGTATTTCTTAGAAATTTTCACTTTTTTTATTTTTAAAAAAACTCTTTGAGCTAACATAATGTCTCTATATATAGCTTCATGTTAGGTTCAATTTTTTCAACAACAAATCAAGCCTCAAAATCACTTCACAAACCTTTAAGCCTTCACAACTTGTTTAATTTAATTTCCTCTTCACTAAAAAGCTATATACATATCTTGGCATTTGGCCAAACTATACTCATTATTAATTCTTGAAGTTGTTTAAACATGGATATGGTGATGAAGTTGGGAGCATCAAGCGCGGTGGTGATTTTCACCAAGAGTAGTTGTTGTATTTCCCATAGCATTGAAACCTTAATCCGCAGTTTTGGAGCAAACCCTACTGTTTATGAGCTCGATACACATCCAAATGGGACGCAAATGGAGAAGGCATTGATGGAACTAGGGTGTCAACCAATTGTACCAGCAATATTTATAGGGAAAGAGTTAGTTGGTGGTGCAAATGAGATAATGAGCCTTAATGTGAGGGGAAAGCTTAAACAATTGCTCATTAGGGCTAATGCCATTTGGATATAGAAATTACTAAATAATTGACTAGCTATGTGTATAGCAAGTCTTAGAGTTTTGATAATAAATTTAGCACTTATAGAGAGTCCTTTTGTTTTCTCACACATTTTGCTTCTTGATGTATAAATACATGTTATACCTAGCTTTCTAGTGGCCATTTTGCTTTGTTCATAGCTAATGACATGAAAGAAGTTGATAACAATGAACGTAACATATTAGTGTATTTGTATTTTACTTTAAAGTATCATCAATAATGTTTTACGTGGCTACATCCTGGATTATGTTTTATCATTTGTACACTTTGATATTTGAGTCCATCATATGCAATTAAACACTATCATCTCTTATTAGTATTGATCTCTAATACCTTTAGTTGAAGTACTATATCTTGATTATATATATATATAATGATCTCCTAATTATGTAGAGAAGAATTGACGAACTTGTTAGATCATGTGTTTTCGATATGACACTTTACATGAAAGCCTGATTCTATTTCATGTGTCCGAGCCAAACATGTATAAATTCTTTTTGAAATGAATAATCGAATGCCGTCTTTTGGAGGACTGGCTGACCCGAATCCATCAAAGTTGTTGGCCCGTGAAGCTTGAACTGAATTGGATTAGATTGATCTGTTAGGGGTTTAATTGAGTAGGAGTAGTCCCATCAAGATCTAACAACCAAAGATAAACGATTTGAAAAGTGCGGAAAAGAAAAGAACACAAGGATTTTACGTGGAAAACCCAAATTGGGAAAAACCACGGATGCCAACAGTCGGCCAAATTCACTATAGGATGTGGAATACAAATTACAAATGCTCTCAATAATTTTTCCCAATATTTTTTCTCCTAGTATTATAAAATACAAAAGAAGAAATATAGATAAATGAAATGGGGAAAAAGAAGAATAAGAGAGTGAATGTATATGAGGAGGAATATATGACTAAGGGGAGGAATTATATATTGAATGAGCAAATTACTCCTATATTTATAGGAGTAATTTGGTAGGCTAGCCAATTCGATTTTGATTTGGCAACTTGAAAAGTCAAAGTTGGTAGGCTAGCCAATTCGATTTTGATTTGGCAACTTGATAAGTCAATGTTGCCTAGCTCAAAAGAGAATTGGCTGATTTGGCAACTTGACAAGTCAAAGTTGGTAGGCTAGCCAATTTGATTTTGCATTGTTTTGCCGGTGTGAATTTGTTTCATATTTCAACATGATCTATTTAGCAGCTGTAATTATCTGTCGATATCACATCTTTTATAAAAGTAATTAAAACGGCAATGAATAAATTTCAACATGATACATATACTTTCTTTTTATTTATTAATTAATCAAATATATGGTTGCTATTAATCTTGAAACTTAATGACCCATTTAATGTCTTTCTTTTATCCAATCAAAACAACTTGTTCAAATAGGAGATCACATGGTAGGAGATCACATGGTACATATTGCAAATATTCTTAAATACCTACAAAATTTTTTGACTTTTGAGGTGACATACGAATGAAATCTTCTAGCCATTAATAGGAAGATTTGTTGTTTTCCCCTTTTTCACAATGGCAAAGGAATGTGTTCCTATTTGCACAAGAGATATTATGGTCATTACATTATAATATCTTAACCCAAAAATATAATTCATAAACATGTTCTTTGACTTTATCTACGCCCTTCAATTTTGGATGTGCACAAATAAACATTTAAATTTGTATAAAATTGAACAAGTAGATAGACACATCCTACATGACATAATACACGTATGACAGGACCTAAGATGCCATATAGACGTGAATTACCATATAAGATGCATATGTAGACTACCCGTGTGTACTCAACATTGAAGGACAAAAATGTTAGATAAGGCCAATTTAAAGGATACAAATATATAGTATGCCTCATACACAATTGATAATAGTTGTTTGAGGCTATTTTTTTTTGTCTAAAGTGGAACCAATATCGATATAGTTTGAATCTCATCTATTTGCTATAGAATAAAAAGAAGTCTCACACAATTATTGTCAATCGCAACCTTAACTTGGGAAACTATAATATATGACCTTTCAATGTAGTAAGGGAGCATTGTTTTGAATGACAATAGAACAATTCGTACTATATTCTCTTTCTTGATCGAATGATTTTACTTTATACTAAAGGGAATTAATTTTAACCAAGTTTGTCACGTATCAACCAAAAAAATTGATTTTAACAGCATGTCAATGATGATATATTCTTAAAACGATTTCATTTTACTTTAAAATGATCGATAACATGAGATCAGGTCTACAATTGAGGGGCATGTTAAAGACATAACTAAGTAAATAAAAACGTGAGTTGATCCATAACGACTTAAGATAAGGATGATGTGGTCGTATAATTCAAAAGAGAAAATTGCCTTTAAAAAACAAACTAAACCAAGATAGCGAATAGTGACCTTACAATATAATGTTCTTGGAATAATTTAAAGGTGATAGATTATATTCTTTTCATTTTCAAGCTTGAGTATATTATGCCCTTATCATACGAGTGATCAAGAGCAATCTAGATATATCCATCCAACATTTTCCACTTTTTTTTCTTTTTCTTTTAGCTAGCATAATGCCTCTCTATATATATCTTCATGTTAGGTTCAATTTTCTCAACAATAAATCAAGCCTCAAATTCATTTCATTACTTGGTTTTTTCCCAACTTCTTTCCTCTTGATCATACATATATATCTTGCCATTTAGCCAATTAACAAACTATTAATTTCTTGAAGTAGTTTAAACATGGATATGGTGATGAAGTTGGGAGCATCAAGCGCGGTAGTGATTTTCACCAAGAGTAGTTGTTGCATTTCTCACAACATTGAAACCCTAATTCGCAATTTTGAAGCAAACCCTACTGTTTGTGAGCTCGATACACATCCAAATGGGAAGCAAATGGAGAAGGCATTGATGGAATTAGGGTGTCAACCAAGTGTACCAGCAATATTTATAGGGAAAGAATTAGTTGGTGGTGCAAATGAGATAATGAGCCTTAATGTTAGGGGAAAGCTTAAACAATTGCTCATTAGGGCCAATGCCATTTGGATATAGGAATTAATTAATTATATAATAATGACTAGCTATGTATATAGCAATTAGTCTAAGAGTTTTGATAATAAATTTACCACTTACATTATAGAGTCATTTTGTTTTCTCTCACATTTTGTTTAATTTCTTGATGTATAAATAAAAGTTAATACTTTAATTTACTCATAGCTAGTCTTTTCTTTTTGCAAAATCTTAGTCAAATCCTTCAACACCACATGACACATATCGCAAATATTCTTATGTACCTACATATATTAAAAGTTTTTAATTTTTGAAGTAACATACCAATGAAATCCTCTAGACATTAATAGAGCAATTTGTCATTTTAATTTTCTTTTTTTTTTCATGCAATATATAGCAAGGGAATGTGTTTTCTTTTGTACCTTTTTTACCAACTCGGTATCTGATACTATTTTTATTATATATGGACTAATTTGAATTAATATCGAAAAGTTTTATTTTGAGAGTATTTCTTATCAAAGACTATTTCATACTCAAAACTTGAATATTAAATAATCTTTCATTAGTTATAACTATTTACAATTTAAATTGGTAGGAGTGATTAGTAATGTCATTATTTCTTTCAAGAATTTGAAGTTTGACCTTGCCAAGGACGTAACTTCAGTAAAATGTAATTGTCTGAAGTTAGACTTTTTCAAGACACAACTTTAAATGTACGTAATTAAACTTGAAATTCATATTTGTTTGAAGTATGACCATATTACATCTTGATACCTTAACGAGGGAAAAATAGAGTACTATGATAATATGTGGCCCTTCGAAATTGTAAGGGATGAAACATTTATTGGGTACCAAACTCCTCCCACATCGGTGGAAGAGGAGAAGTAGAACCTACTTAAATAGGTTCAACCCAATTCATTAGTATGAGCCCTTTTGGGAAATGCCCATAAACAAATTTGTGAGAGCTTGGCCCAGAGCGGACAATATCATACTAATGCGGGGTTGGGGTGCGGGTGCGCGCGGTCCCTACAAGTGGTATTAGAGCCTAGGTTCGGAGGGCAGGTATGATGGATCAACGTGTGCGGAGTCACCGGTGTGGCATCTGGACCAAATATCTACAAGGGTGCCTTATATCGAAAGTCTTCCTGTCAAGTGATGGTACAGACGGCGTGTAATTATAAATTACATCAAATTATTGTCTAATGATCGATTCATTGATTGTTCATGTAGAGAGTTGTTGTGAAGTTCCCTATTGAGATTAGTAGGAGTAATAATTGCCACCTATAAGAGGAAGAGATGGCAATGTCATTATTTTTTTTCACGATTTTAAAGTTTGGGCTTACCAAGGACATGACTTCACTAAAATATGTCTGAAGTTAGGTCTTTTCCAAGACATATTTTGAAGAGAAATCTTTGCATATAACCTCTCAAAAACGTCTTAATTATGCTAATAGTTTGGGTAATTACACTTCATAATTATAGTTATTGCAACGTTTGTATAATTCACGCAACAGTTGTATATGATTGTACAATTTGCTATATAATTCGCAGTTTTTGTATGACGTCTGTATATTTCGCTATACAATTCATGCACAACGTTTGTATAATTCGTTATATAATTCACAATGTTTGTATATTTTGCTATACAATTTGATTTGCGCACAACTTTTGTATAATTGCGCATAACATTTGTATAAATCTCGCAAATTATACAAAAACTCAAATTATAATTACAACTAGATATTTGCCACGGACCACGATCAATTCAACTATAGTTGTGCATGTTAGCTAATGAACTAGTATATGATTGCTTATCTGTATAATTTTTTCTATTTTAATCGTAGGTAATTAAACTTGTTCATATTGTCTCAAGTATGACCTTATCACATTTTGATACCTTTGTACTATGATAATATCTGGCCCTTCGAAATTGTAAGGGATGAAGTATTTACATTCCCTTTCTTGATATCTACTTTATACCAAAGGGAATTTTAATCAAATTTGTACATGGTACACATAGTATAATTTGGACTTGATTTCAATAGTACCTCTTATCTATGAGGATATATTCTTAAAAGATTTTATTTTTTTCCTAAATTAAAAGTAATATTCTATTAAAAAAGTTCATTCCAGCTAGCTGAGCAAATAGATTTATTTTTCCTTTACTAGATACATTGTTTACAAGAGGACATTCAAAAAATACATTTTTGTAACATTTATAATCTTTAACAATTTAAGCTAATGATGAAATGGTCACATATTTCAACAGGTTGATATGAGAATATATTTTTCGAAAATAGAAAATTAAATTATAAAAACACAAACCAAGCCAAGAAATCGAAAACTTTTCTTTTTCTAAAAAGAATATTTTTTGTGTGAAAAATGAAAATCCAAATGGACTTTCGTCACCTTGTAATTAATGTTCTTGGAATATTTTAAAGGTGATAGATTATATTCTTTTCATTTTCAACTTAATTTTGTTATGTCCTTATCATACAAGTGATGAAGAACAATCTAGATATATATCCATATCCAACAATTTTTTTTGTTTCACCATTTTTTTTGTCTTTTAGCTAACATAGTGCCTCTATATATAGTTTCATGATAGGTTCAATTTTCTCAACAACAAATCAATATAGCCTCAAATTCATTTCACAAACTTTCATATACCATTTCTTGTATCCTTCACAATTTCTAATTTCCTCAATATAAAAGCTATATATAAATCTTGGCATTTGGCCAAACTCATCATTTAGTTTCTACTTTAGACATGGATATGGTGATGAAGTTGGGAGCATCAAGTGCAGTGGTGATGTTCACCAAGAGTAGTTGTTGCATTTCTCACAGCATTGAAACCCTGATTCGTAGTTTTGGAGCAAACCCTGTAATTTACGAGCTTGATACTTAAGCAATTGCTCATTAGGGCTAATGCCATTTGGGTATAGAAATTAATAAAGACTATGTAGCAAGTGTACTAGGTATAGGGTTTTTTTTTTTTTTTATAATAATCTTATTACTACTTATATATAGTGAGTCTGTTTTTATTTGATCTTTGTAATTTCCTTCACATTTGTGATTCTTGATGTATGAATAAAGTTATTATACTTCAATTAGGTCGTAGCTAGTCTTTTCTTTTGGAAATCTAGGCAATTTTACTTTATCCACAAGACCACACAACGACTAAGCAAGCATTGGGGAGGGTGTTCACTTGAACTCCTTCGCGAAAAATAAGAGATTGACCAAGTGGTTTTGGAGGTCCAAAATCACCAAAAGGTTCCAAAATGCAAATCCTACATTTTTATTTTTTGTACCTATGCATGAATGAAGTTAATACCTATGAACGTGTTTTGTATTTTTCACATTTTGACAGCATTGAGCAAGGTCCATCAATTTGATGATATATTCTTTTGTTATTGAATTTAATTTATGTACATCGTGAGCATAAATTTATATATACTATCTTGTCTATCGAGTGATGACTCAAAAGATATTAGAATAATCTCATTTTATATTTGGAAAAACAAAATCTTTTTTCAGAATATATACTTATAGGCATATATACGTGCTGTTGAAATCAAGTCCACATTATTATCCGTACCAAAAGTAGAAGAAAAAAAGTACTCACAGAAATTTTGATGCTTCTTCTAGTTTTTTTGGGTTGATAAATGACTAATTTGGTCCAAATTCCTTTATAGAATAAAGTGAATTACTTGATCAAGAAAGGGTATACATAAAGTATTATGTCAATTTTATCATCATAAATGATCCCTATATATATATATATTCTCACCCATAAAAGATATTAATCAAAAAAAAAAAGCCTCCCTTACTAACTCCAAAGGCCACAAATCATCATATATAGGTTCCAAATGTCAAGGTATATTAAGTATTTCTTCGTTTTATTTTATGTGAAGGTATTTGATTTAGTATGAAAAAAATTTCTGGGAGATTTATAATGTTAAATATTTCATAATTAAAATTAAATTATTCTTGAAAATATACAAAAATATGTCGTTTTCTTAAAATGATAAGAGTTGCGATTGACTCTACATGTATAGGTGTTAGATTTTCTAAATAATAATAACATTACATTACTCGACTATATTATTCATGTGAATGCAGGTACTTGATGGCAACAACAACAACAACATACCCGGTGAAATCCCATAAGTGGGGTCTGGGGAGGATAGAATGTACGCAGACCTTACCACTACCTCATATAAGTAGAGAGGTTGTTTCCTGGAAACCCTTATCTCAAAACCCACAAGCAGAAAGGACTAGATATGACAAAAAGGAAAGTAAAGGGAACAAAAAGGAGCGACTAATAATGAATAGCACCTGACAGTATGTACATATGAAAAAAACTAGCACATATACGACAGATAATGAGAACACATCCTCCGCCTAACCCTAATATATCCCAAGGACATGCATCCACCTAACCCTACCAACTAGCCTACTACTCTAATTCGCGACCTCCACAATGCAAGTACTTGATGACATTATTTGGAATCTCAAGCTCATGTGGCCTACTTTTAGGGAGCAAAATATAGTAGCAGAAGAGGAGCTAGAAAGCACCTATATGATAGCATAACATATCTCTCATTTGTTAGGAAGATTTCTGACATTACTTGATAAGTTATAACTAATAGCTATTAGTGCCTGACAAAATTCTGCAGTTAAATAATAAAAAGTTCATACTAATTAATTTCATCTGGCTATGAATTATCGATGAATTATGTGAAATTTCAATTAGTTAGGAGCTGCTTAGTGATAAAATTATATAATTAGTTAGAGATTACTGATGTATTCTGCAGCTAATTCCATATTTTCTAATAGTGAAACTCAACTAGTAGTGCATATATATGATTAAACCATCTAAACTCAAGAAATTATGCAAGCAGATGGAGTTAAAATTTTAAGTTTATGGATTCTTGATTCTAGGATAATGACTTCAAGTATTAACAATAGAGCAGTGAATATCCTTTTTGTATATATACTAAAAATGTAATACATATACATGATTCTTGATTCTAGAATTTGTGTGCAAAATGAACATTAGGAATGTGATATGAAATAATAATGCACAAAATAATAATGATCATTGTGGACAAAAACATACCATTAATTATTATATTAAAATAAATAATACATCAACAACAAAATTGGAAGTTAAAAAAGAAGTGTAATAAAAGAAAACCTCAATAGCTATGTCTTTCATCACTACCCAAAAATGGCAAGAAGACATATACTAGGTAAATTCGTTTTCATCTGTCCGGAGTGTTGATAGACAGAATTATCCAATATATGTGTTGATGTAAGTAGGGCAAGTAATTATGAAACTAGTCAAGTTGTGCACAAATTGCCACGGACTCCCCGGTTATTAAAAGAAAAACATTACAGGAACATATTATCTATACCCAAATTGCATTAGCCCTTATGAGTAATTGCTTGAGCTTGCCTCTAATATTGAGACTCATAATTTCATTAGAACCTCCAACTAATACATTTCCAATGAACACAACAGGCACACTTTGATGACACCCTAATTCAACCAATGCCCTCTCCAATTCCTTCCCATTTTGAAGTCTATCAAGCTCATAAACAATAGGGTTTGCTCCGAAGTTTCGGATTAGGGTTTCAATGCTATGAGAAATGCAACAAGTGCTTCTGCTAAAAATCACTACTGGACTTTGTGCTCCTAACTTCATCACCATTTCCATAATGTTTTCAAGTCTTTTGTGAAAGATATATTTGTATTTTGGAAGAAATTTGTGAAGGCAAATAGAAAAGAAATAGCTTTGTGTATTGAGTTTGTTGATTTGGTATGGCTACTTGAATTGGAGGGTAGAGCTATATATAAGGGTTAAATAAAAAGATGAAAATATTCCTAAATAAAAGAATAAAAAAACTTATGTTTTATCATTTGTATGATAAATGAATTGCATCACATTCTTCAATCTTGAAAATGAGAAGAGAATATAATTATCTTTTAAATATTCCCCCTATGATCTTGAGCTCTTTATGCAGGGCGGGTTGAAAATGAAAAAAAATCATCATGCAAGGCAGAACAGTTTAAAAAATTTGCTAGTTGAGCTCAACCCGCCCCTCCTCACCCCGCTCCATTGCCATCCTATACGTGGATAAAATGACTAACATTCCATAATAAGAATTCCCCTATCAAATTCATCGTTAAATAGCTCATAGCTGATATGGATTATTTTAGTAATTTGTCGTTAATGAAATGTCTCCTTTGTATTATTTTTACGTGTCTTACTAGATACAGAATTTAAGATTTTCTTTTTTTTTTTTTGAAATTTTGTGATCTTAAACTAAACATGTGTAATATACTGATATAAGATTTAAATTTTGTGATTTTAAATAAATGTAACATAAGACATATTGGAATTATGGACTTACTAAATATATAAAGTGATGAAAATGAAAATTAGATTCATAAATTGGAATGGGAAATCTTCTAGCTGGTTTGGAACAAATGCTTTTGAAATATTCCAAAGATAAGAGGGCCTCAATCAAGAATGAGAGGGTCCATTGGTACTTCCAAGTTCCAAAGGCCATATACTTTTTTAGGGGTGAGGTGTAACAATCGATCGAAGAAATTTGTTCTTATCGTGAACTGACTTTTGAAGTTGAATCAGACATAAAGTTGATTTTATTAACAAATTTGATCCTTTTAAACAAGCATCGTTAAATAACTAAAGAATGTTGTGAGATGAATGACATATTTTAATTCATAGCTAGAAGTCTCATATTAATGAAATTCAAAAATAATTAAAAATAGTACTCATAATAAAAAGTGATTCCATGTTTAATAAATCGTACTAGTTGGTTCTGGATATCGAATAGTTGTTCGTGGACTAGTTGTTGTCCATGCAACCCGTACTTTATTACAAAGTACGAAAAGGTGAAATAATAGCACAAATTAAGAAAAAATGGTACAGTATATAAGAAGAACAAGAGTTGATTCTCACTAGAAAGAATTTTAATAAGAAGAAAAACATAAAGGGTATGCTACCTCAAAGGCCACATATTACACGATTCCTTTTGTTTCATTTTATGTAACATCATTGTTTTAACGAGCAAAAATAAATAAATAAATAAATTTGTCCTAAATTTTATGAGATAGTTTAGATTTACTATTTGGTGATAGTCTTGGAATCTAATGTATTTTCTATTTGATTTAATTAACTAAGGTGTGAATTGAGAAATGAGAATTGGGAGCATAAGAAAATATCAAGTAAAGGGAAAATGAAAAGTCATTTCTCCCTCATTGGTAGAATATATAAAACGTTTTGTCCTTATATTAGGAAACACTTCCTTTAGCTCTTAAAGAGTCAAATAGAGGGGACACCCTCGTGTTGTCATCGCTTGCTCGCTCTGCTTTTCATACCTATTGTTGGCTATGAATAGAAAGATTTTTTGCATTTTCTAGACATAGAATTTTCTCCTCTTCTGCATACATTTTCTTACACACAAAATTGAGTCTTATTGTGAATCTGTTGTTGATTTTTATTTTTGCTGAAGTTACAAATATTTGAGATACCACTACTTTTTGTACTCCGAAGCAGGAATCAGGTGATTTTCAGAGCTTTTAGTGGGGGGTTCGCCCATAGAATGGGGCACCGGTGGTGCTCCCAGCCGATTCAATCCCGAAAAATTCCACCAACCCATCCCCAATGAGCATGGCAAGAGGTCAGGTGGGCCGGCGACAACGGATATTGCCCAATAGCATTTTATAGGCTCCGAAGCAGGAATCAGGCAATTTTCAAAGTTTTTTCGTGGGGGTTCGCCCACAGAATGGGGCACCGGCAGGGCTTCGGGCCGATTTAATCCATGAAAATTCCTCTAGCCCGTCCCCAACGAGCGTGGCAAGAGGTTGAGTAGGACTAGCGGTGATGGATATTGCCTGGTAATATTTTACGGGCATCGGATCAAGAATCATACGATTTTCAAATTTTTTTTGTGGGGGTTCACCCACAAAATGAGGCGCCTGCGAGGCTCTGGGCTGATTCTATCCCAGAAAATGTCAAAGCCAAAAATTAGATGTGATAGTTGGTATCACAGCCCCAGGTTTATAGGTCTCACGTGTGTACGAGCCAAGTCTAATTATAGTATTGAGGATCTATACGGAGACATCTGTACTTATCTTTGAGAGGCTATGAAGAATGTTAGGAAATTTCTTTTTATTTATTCTCTCTTATCGTGCATGGTTATCATTGTTAGTACTGAGTTGTGCCCATGTTCTTTTGACAGATGGCAAAGACTAAAGTTATTGTTACTGGTGGTAGAGGTTAGGTAGCTCCAGAGACAATTGTTAAGGGCCTAGTTAGAGGTAGGGGAAGGGGTCGCACTAGAGGACATGCTCGTGGAGTGGCATCAGTGAGAGGTCATGCCCAAGGAGTAGCACGAGTTAGAGGGTAGATTGGAGGGACTTCTCTTGAGCCACAAATATAGGTTAGTCAGGACAAGGTTCCTTCAGAGAACGTAGCCTCACCTTTGTTACAGGATACTTTATTGAGGTTGCTAAATGTACTTGAGAGTTTTGCTCTGAGTGGTAATACGACAGGCTCGCCAGGCGGTTCTCAGATTGCTATGAGATGTTTAGGAAGATGAACCCATATCAATTTTAGGATGGAAGGATAGAGGATGTGTTGACACCAAATTTTTCCCGTCCACATCACAAATTATCAGGTTTATTTAAATTGTCCATTTTATCAAAAAAAAAGAACAAAAAAGGGGGGGGGGAATTTTAACATGGGCGCATGTTACCCACGCGCCCCCAATTCCTCTTACACCTTCCCTTTCACGCTCCATTTCCCCCATTTCCATCTTCTTCTTCTTCTGAAAATGAAGAAAACCAGAAAACCCTAAAAAAGCCAGCCGTCATCCTTCGTGCGTCGACTAGGCGACGCCGGCGATGCCCCCCTCTCACGTTCACGTCTCTCTCTCCCCCGACAATCCCACGTTCTCGCACCCTAAACCCATACCCGATGACCCAACGGTCGACTTCAACCTCGAAAATTGAAAAAAGGTGCGGCGCTTCATAAACCTCACTCACGCATAGCATCGACCCTTATAAACCTGATAAATCGCACACCCCATGACCTTTTGTCCCTCACGTGTGCCTCTTTTGGTCCAATCGACCATTTTTCCCAAATTTAAAACCCTATTTTGCTTCCTATATATACTCCTCTTTCTTCAGTTCAAAGGGGGATCCGGCGAAAAACATTAGCAAGAACTCACTGAAACTCTCATAACCATTGTTATTTTCGAAGTACATGGAAATATAGAGATACCAAACCAGTTTTCTTTTTCTTTGAGAATTCGTCGACTTTGGGAGACTTTTGAAATTTAGATTTCTTGGTCGAGAGGTGCAGATGAAGCTCGTGGTGGTGCTTCGTCGACTTTGGGAGACTTTTGAAATTTAGATTTCTTGGTCGAGAGGTGCAGATGAAGCTCGTGGTAGTGTGTTCGTCTTCGTCAAACTCATTGTCCCAGTTCCTGCTCCAAAAAAGGTAATATCTTAATCTGAACTTCGTGTTTTGTTGCGTGCTCTGTTGCATTTCTGGTTGCTGTTAGCTGACTGAGACGAAGTTGTGATGAATTGAATGTTGTGATACTGTTGTTGTGTGGTCGTTAAGACATCTCTAAGACTGTATTATGATGCTATTAGCTGGTAATTATAATGTTCAAGATGATGCGTATTGAGATGGTTGTGTTTGGATATATACATTTTCGATACCTCGTTTCATTCACTGTGAAGTTGTTGGTTCATCCTCTGTTTCACCATTTGATCTGGACTGCTGCATAATAGTGTTTGTAAACTAGGACATGGACCTGTGGTATCATCAGTAGCATGCTATGTTATTTTCTCTAAAGTGAATGTTCATATTTGATCATTTCTATGTAATAAAAACTTGTGGAAGTCATGTAATTAAACTGTCATGTCCTCCCTCTTTGTTCCTGGCTGTCAACTGACTTGGCTTCTTAAAATACATGTTGTAATGATTATGATGCTTATGTTCTTTCCTGATAAGGTCTTTTCTATTGAAGTAGGATATTAAGTTCTTTTACTTGCTGGTTATGTCCTTATCTTGTTAAGTTATTGTCGAAATGATGAAAAATGTGTTGCCTGTGTATTGCTTAATTGAACTAGTGAGGTCGTGATATATTTTGTCCAAAACTTCCTGTGACATTCAAAGTTTGGGTCTGTTTGGTGATATTCAACATTCTCTAGGATATAGCCTCCCCACTGGTCTGTTTTTTTATATTGGAAGTCTGTCCAAACATACTTTGCTGTCCTATTAATGCTCTCTTTCATTTCTAAATTGCTCATTATGCAAAACAGTGAGCTGATCATGTTTGGTCTA
>DF366411.1:615-12603 GCA_000787875.1 Solanum virginianum
TGAACAATATACTTGAAAACATCCAATTTGGATGTCAAGAAAACCATTCAAAAATTTATAAGATTTTAAAGTCTTTCAAGATGTCATAGCTTTCAAAGTTTTAAACTCCCAAATCAAGTTAAGGTCGTGACACAACAATTTCCTATTTTCAGCTCACAAGTTTCTTTTAAGAGTACAACTAAGATATCCTACAATAAGCCATCTTTGTGGACTGTAACAGTGGTGAATGAGCCTTGTTTCATCAATATCAAACCAAACTTTGTTAAATACATATGCTATTTCATAATTCATCCAACCAGGAAGAGAAAAAACCTCTTAACTAACAAGAAAGTGTACAACAATCTTAAAAACGCAATCTTCCTAGAATTTTCAGCACCAACATACTAACATATAGATCTTGTTTTTTCATGGAATAAGTGTAACAAATACATGAATAATTTCACTTACCTTAGCCTTCAAGTTGAATGTATGGTAAATTTGGACCTCATCTTTGGCCTAAATGGAGCACAAAATGGATGGGCCTTGGCTGCCCATTCTTTCATATTTTTTTATCTATTTAAATTTGAGTCTATTAAGCAAAATGGGTTGTGAAGACTTGGGATCATCTTATTCTTTATATTGGGCTGTAAGAATAGTGATTTAATGATACTTAAGACATGGGCCAAAGTTGCACTCTTAACACAATTTTATCCATACTTGGACATACTTGGACTCGAACAAATTCAATGTCGGTCTCTTCTCCTATTAGCTAGAAAATTCAAACTAAGTAAATTTAGCCATATCATATTTCCTTCACATGGTACTAGTATTATAAAATGTGGGGTGTTACAAGCAACTTCTTATTGACTCGATTAGTACTACATGGGAGCAGTTTACTAAATACTTGAGGAGTGTCCCAGAGCAAAATGCTATTGATGATGCCTTAGTGGAGATCTTCTACTATGGCTTGGATGTGAATAGTCAAGTCTGTGCTGATACCATTATAGGGGGCATGTTCTTAGATTAACCATTTTCAAGGATCGCTGAAAGGATAGAGAGAGTGGTGATGTGCTACCAAAATACAATGCTTTTGATGCTTAAAACTTAGGATTTTTATGTGTTTTCAATGGGATGATTGTTGGTTTTATGTGTTTATCTTTGTAAGATTACAGGTTGGCCGTAATTTTGGGGAAAGTTACAAAGTTGCTGCAGATTTGCTGGTATATGAGACACCTTATGGGCCGTACATTCTATGAGTCATAGGGTGGTTTCATAAGGAATTCTAGTGAGGGGCCAAATTCTAAAGTTACTTTTACGCACATGCAAATGGGCCATAGAAGAATTTATGAGTAATAGAAGAGGTTTCATGCCCTGAGGATCAGAGAATAAAGACTTTCTAAAGTTCATCAGGTGAAACCCACATTATGGATTGTAAACCTTATTATGAGTCATAAAAGAGTGTCATAAAGAGGAAGTCCAGTTTTCTAGCAACAATGTATGAGACCCTGACTATGGGCCGTGAACTTCAATATGGGTTGTAAAGTGTTGTCATAGAGTGTGCCAACCAGTTCTCTAAGTCATTTAGGATTTGTATTTAAATTATTATAAATAGGTCTTTTAGGTAATTTTTCAAAAGTTCTCACTGATTTGTTTTAGGTTAGTACTCAGAGAACTCAATATTTTGATACAGAAAATTATAAGAGAGTCTTTGAGAACACTTGTTGAATTTGATCTTAAAGCTTGCGATTCTTATTGATATTGGATTGCTTGTTCTTAAATCTATTATGTAAGTATTTAATTATGTCTTCTCAATTCATAATCTCTTCATCCACTCATTGCATGAGTAGCTAAATCCACAACTAAGGTTGTGGGAACCATGAAGAACTAACAAAGTAAAACCGAATAATTCACAACTTTTGGAAGGTGTATATGCATGTATTAATTAACTCTCCTTGTTTTACATGTTTTATGATGGTTGCCATCATTATAACTCGCCTAGGGTTACTTACTAGACCAACGTAGTAATGAATAGGAAAAGAGATTTAATTAACATGATTCAATTAATGTGTTCTCATCTAATCAACTAAATTGGGCTAAGGGGAGGTTGTACTGGGAGTAATAGGTAATGGTTAGTAATGAACACTATGGAGATGGGCCAAGTCGTATAGTGAAATTCACCTCTCAGCTTTGACCAAAGGACTTGGTAAACTTAAAGTACCATCATGCATTTTATACACTAGATAAGGATTAGGTTATCCGGGGATACTGAGTTGGGGATCATGGGGAACACAATACCCTAGTTGCTCTCAATTATTGATTTTTCTCTCATAATAAGTAGTTAGTTTACTTTTTACATCCATTATTGCAAAAACCCCTTCGGGAATTGAGTCAGTTAATTATTGATATTACATATTGGTGAATTTTCGTGAGTCTATGTATTCCCTATGAGATTGACCCTAAACTTGGTTAGGTTTTTTACCTTGACAATGATCACTTTATCCTATAAAAAAGAAGTGTAACTTGGGTTATATCAAGATTTTGTCACCGCTGCTAGGGAATACAGATAGACTTAGTGAATTCATTTAGTAATTCAAGTGTTAATCCTTAGTTTCCTTATTTTACTTTTGTTTGTTATTTTTGTTTCTTTTGACAGTGTAGGTGTAGTGTATGCCCAACACTCAGAGTGAAGGCAATCCCTTAGCTCCGTTTGATCTAAAGATCCATGGAACTCTAAGAAGGATGGCCCAAGACAATGTCAACAATTTGGCCAATGCAGCTCTGAATAAGAATAATAATGAGGATGCTAGGAATGAGAACCTACCCCCTTTGGAGGACATTCCACAGCCTCAGGATTTCAATGCCAATGCTTACAAGTGGAATTAGTACAGGTTGAATCCTATGGCTATGGAGGTGACTGGAGCTATTGTGTTGCCACCACTACCGGCAGGCACAAAGTTCATAGTCTCAACTGGGTTACTTCTAATGCTACAGAACCGTGAGATATTTATGGGCTTACCATAAGAAGATCCACATATCCACCTACGCAATGTGGTATTTGTTTATAAGAGTGTTATAAGGATACATAATCTATCTATGGATGCTGTGGGGCTGCGCATCTTCCCATTGTCTCTTAAGGTCAATGCTGCATTATGGCTATCTGAGCTCCCACAGAGTTCAATCACCAGTTGGGCAAACTTGTAGAAGGAGTTTTTGGAAAGGTACTTCCCTATATCGAAGAAGCTTAAGTTAAAGGACAAGATCAACAACTTCGAGAAACTTTCTAGTGATTCGATAAGTACTACTTGGGAGTGGTTCACAAAATGTCTGAGGAGCATCCCTGACCAAAAGATTGTTAATGATGCCTTGGTGGAGATCTTCTACCGTGCCCTTGAGAAGAATAATCAAGTTTGTGCTGACACTATCATGGGGACATGTTTCTAGATCAATCATTTGCAAGGATTTTGCAAAGTGCATGGAATGGGTGGTCAAGACAAATCGTGCATGGGGGAAACATGATAGAGCTTCTACAAAGAGTTCATGTGTTATTAGTATGGGGTCAGAGCAAGCCAGAATTAGTAAAGAAATCATGCAGCAGCTTGCTCAGCTTCGCATAAGTATTGATATGATGATAAAGAAGAGCCAAGAGAGAGTGAATGCAGCGGTTCATCAACCTCCATGTGCACCTCTGTATGAGGAGCCATACTATGATAAGCACGCTTGTTTTGTTGCAGATCAGATAGTGGGTTTCTGGTCAAATTCCCTAGGGTCAAATCAGGACTATTAGCACTTAAGGTCAAGAAAACCAAGATCAAATCTTTGGTAGAGACAGAGCTTACAGGGATAATCGCGAAGGGTATTATGAAAGAAACAGGGGTCCGATGCAGATTAGGGTTGTAGAGAAGGCTTCAAAAATGGTCCTTATATACCACAACAGAATTGCGAAATAGGTGCAGGCAATTCTAGAATTGAGGAGATGTTTGATCTCCTATTGAAGAAGGTTGAGATATAGGATGAGACTCTAAGGGACATGATATCAGATATTTCAAGCATTAATCAGAAAATAGAGTCTTACTCTGTCGCTATCAAACAACTGGAACAACAGTTTTGTCAAGTGTCAACTCAGGTTAATCAGCATTAGAGGGGTACACCGTCTAGCAATATAGTGCAAAATCAAAAAAAAGTGGGCAGTGTATGGCGGTCACTACTCATGGTGGCAAGGGCACTATTGATCTTCCTATGCTGGTTGATGTAGAAGATGTTCGTGAGGAGATGGTTATAGCTATGGATGCTGGTGAAGGAGATGGTCATGGCAAGGATAGGGTGAATGAAGCAGTTGATGTGCCATAAAGGTTTAAACCCGTCCTTAGGCCTCTTCCACCTTTCCCTTAGAGAATCAAAAAAAAAGGAGGAGGAAGGCAAGTTCAAGCACTTCCTCTCCATGCTAAAGCAAATCTCCATCAATATTCCTCTCATCGAGGTATTAGAGAAGATGTCAGGTATGCAAAGTACATGAAGGACTTGGTCACCAAAGAGCACACTATGATTTAGGAGCTCTCTCAAGAACTTCAATATTGTTGTGCTATCACTATGAAGTCCTTCATTCAGAAGCATGAAGATCTAGGTGCTTTCACCATACCTTGCACCGTTGGAGATATGGAATTCACAAGGCCACTATATGATTTAGGTGTCAATATCAATCTAATGCCCCTTGTGGTCTACAAAAAGCTTAGATTGGGAGCCTCTACGCCAACTAGCATGTAGTTATTGATAGCGGATCACACGGTGAAAAAGCCTATGGGGATATTATATGATGTGTTGGTAAAAGTTGAGAAGTTCATATTCCTTGTAGACTTTGTGATAAAAGACTGCAAAGTTGACTTCGACATCTCAATCATCTTGGGAAGACCTATCCTAGCCAATGGACGAGCCCTAGCGGATATAGAAGCTGGTCAACTCAGGTTTAGATTGAATGAAAAAGAAGTTATCTTCAATATCCATCAGTCCATGAAGCATCTAGATGAGTTGAAGACTAAAGTCTCGGCAATTGGCGAAGTCTGAGTAACCAATTTACCTAAGTCATGTCGCGATAATAAATCAAGCGCTACTTGGGAGGAAACCAAAGATTTTTGATCTAATGGCATTGTTATAAGTTTATTTTCAGTTTGGGATTCATAGGTAGTTTATTGTTTTTGGTTTTGATTGTAATTTTGGACATTGGGGTGGTTGCATATAGGGTAACAATGTATTTTATTAAGAGTATGTAGGTACTAGACTAAGTTATCCAGTTTGGCTGAGAAGAGCATTAAATTGGGTCTCTACGATTAGGTCTATGGGCCATAAATCACTTTATGACTCGTACCCCACCTCGTAGAGAATTCAAGTAAGCAGGAAATTGTGCACTCCAATCCACGAGCCAAATTTACAATTCATAGATCAAACTATGAATCTTGAGTGGAGCTCGTGTCCCCAAGTAAGTTTTCTAAAAATTTGCTAAGAGTTGGGGTCTCTATGACCACCTCTATGAGCCATAAATCACTTTATAACTCATAAACAGGTCTGTGAAACCTATTCCTATAAACTACGGTTTGGATGTTCTACAAAACCATGATATATGAGCCATAAAATTCTTTACAACCTATAAGTAGGGTTTCGTAGCGTCCAGGCCCATTAATTTTCAGACTGACCCGATCAATATATGAATAGAGGGGTCAAATTATTTCAGCCCACTTTTAACCAAAAATTACTGATCAACCCAAGCTACCCCACACCCTAATTTTTTGACCAATTCCAGCCACCTACACTTTTTTTCAAGCAATAATTCTAGCAGCCTAGGGTTTTACTCACCTCCTTCATCTTTTTCGATTTCATCTCAATTCTTGGGAAGTTTTCAGTTTAGTAACAACCCTTGATTTGCCTAATTTTGAAGATTAATTTGGAAATCATATGGGCATCAAGAAGTGCCTCTACGACTAGTTCTACAGGTTGTACATTACTCTACAACCCATACACCATCCTATAGACACTTCCAGTGAGCAAAAACATTGTGCACTCCAGTCTACGAGCCAACTTTATAACCTGTAGAAATAACTATGAGTCGTGAATGGGGCTCGTGGACCGCAAGTAAGTTTTTTGAGTTTTTCACTGTGTTGGGCTCTCTACGACCAACTCTACAAGTTGTACTTCACTTTACAACTCTTAGACTGGTCCGTGAAACTCAATCCACAAAATTAGGGCTTGGATGTTCTATGAAACCATGATTTAGGAGTCATGAAACACTATGGCCCATAGTCGGGGTTTCGTAGAGTCTGGGGCCATCAGATTTTGACTAACCCGATCAAACTATAAATATTGGAGTTAAAACTTTTTTACCCCGTTTCTTGCCCTAATTACAAAATCTACCCAGCCAAACCCCACCTCAAATATTTCCGACCACCAACCCACTACTTTTTAAAAGACTTTTCTGGCAGCCTAGGGTTCTCAATGTCCCACAATCTAGTTACTCAATTTGGTAAGTTTTTGGTACTTTAAACACCATTGATTTACCAACTATTTTATGGTTAGGTTAAGAATTTTTGTTGGGTACGGTTAATTTAGACATAAACCCATGTGTGAAAAATTGATATGTTTGATAATTTAACTATGGTTGGCCAACCTTGAGACTATGTTTAAGACCAAAATTTGGTGGAGTTGCCTTATTATATGTTTGAATGATGTGTTTGACACCTGTGCAATCACTCATCATTGGAAATAAATTCACTATGTGTATAAAATTCAGTGTATGATGGCATGGGTTCGGGTTTTTGATGTTAGTTCATTCATACGAGTTCGAAAGGGTTGGGAAAGTATGCTTAATAATTTTTGATGGGGTATATTTACAAATTATCATGCAGGAGTTATGGGTATTGTGTTATAAATCATGCGGGATGTCTGCGTATTACTTCGATGCTGATAAAGTAGGTTGAAAAAGTTGTATGGGGTCTGTGTTGATGGACTTAGAAACTCAGGTGACTGAGTTTTCTAATCTAGGAAAGTCTTTTATGACCCATGGAACATTCCACTAGTCATGATTGCCCCTTGTATAAGATTTCAAAAACATAAAGTTTCTGAGTACCCATCAGCTAAGACCTTCTACAAGTCTTAGAACATTTTACAACTCATAGAATGGTCTCGTGGATCCCTGCCAGAAATGTATACAAACATTGGAATTATCTATGACTCAGTCTATGTCTTATGCCATCTATGAGTCGTACCTAGTCTTGTAGATGTCATTTTAAAAAATAAAAAATTGTTACACTATTTTAGCGAGAGCCTTCTATGGCTCATAATTTCCACTATGACCCGTGGAGGTGCTTTCATAGACCCTTCTGCAATTAAATCTGATTTGTTTTTGCATTTTGTTTCTTAATCTGTAGGACTAACTATGTTGCATAAATGTCTATATTTAGGGTACTACGGCCCTAAAGTCTAAACTTAAGGAAATTAAAGCCATGCAGAGGAGGCTTAAAGATGAGCCCTTGGGCTAGGAGCAGACCCTCTCACTAAGTTGATCACTAGAGGAGATTAGTGTCTGACCTGACTCGGATGCTGACAGACAGCAGACACGGGTTGTCGCCAGACTTTGACAGACCCAAGATCTTGTCATTTGTACTCTCCAATCTAATGTTGGAGACCATGATAAGAGCAGTTCCATTTAGATGACTCTCTCAAGCTCAAGATAAGCTCCAACGATGAGTTAAAGACAGAATTCTTTGCTCCTCTGTAAACATCACCATCATCCCAAGATACTCTTACTAGTCGATACTGTCTTGCAGGCATGAGGGACATATAAACTAAGGATGTGTAGACCACGGAGTGAGGTAAGCTAACATACTCTATTTATGAGGAGCCCCAAGTCATCTTAGCTGGATTAGACAGTATCCATGGTCTCCAGGACACTATCAGACGATATGGGCTCTAGTTACTGACCAAATCACTTGGAAGGTACTCCTCAAACATGGTGTAGGAGTTCTACACATGATATGCAGCGACCATTTGGAGTACTCTTCCCAAGGGGAAGAAGCCCCTCGCTTCACCCAGACTGACACAGATGAGAGTGAGGGGCTAACAGGTGGATATTTTAGAGACCACCATCCGCCATGTGCTATTTGCGCTTGATTTCCCTACCCCCAGATCTATAACAGAGTATGACTATAGAGTGGGGTAGACCAAGGATGGAGCCTGATGACAAATGTAGACCACAGAGCTGGTTTGATTCCTAAGCAGGGTCCGGAGCTTGCATGGGTAGCCACTCACTCAGAGCCTATTGTGATGACTTCTCTCAGTTTCCCCACAAAATTTTGGTAGGCGGTTGTTAGATCACGTATCTGGCCGATGTTCATAGATAATACTTTAATACTGGAGCATGCAATTCTAGTTTCTAGCATCTTACCTGGCTATGAGATAGATTGGGCCTGCCTCATCACCGAGTAGATCCATGAGGTGTCCTTGAAGAGGTCTACCTCCATCTTTTTTCCATGATTGATCTACAAACTTTGTCTCGTGTCAGGGGTAGAGATGGATACTAGTTGGACTCATCGATTGAGGTCCAATGTACTTCGGATGCCAGGCTGATTAAGGCTAAGAAGAACCCAGTAGTACTCTGGTGAACACCTCACCAGCCAACTCCCATGCCAGAGATGTTAATGCCATGGCACTGCCTAAGTTCCATCCACCATAACCACTACTGCTACCATAGAGGAGAGGCCTCCACAGATCGAGTCAGATGATTAGGGGGCACTACTACTACTTTTACACCATAGGCTACTTCATCATAGACAGCACTCACGAACATGGTTTACGTGTTCGTTGTATCTATTTAGGCCATGGCACAACGATTATCACTTTCTAAGATTCAGTTAACTTAGTTGATTCAGCAGATCAGGCCCTAGGTCCGCCAAGTAATTACAAAGTTAGAGGGCCATATGCAGGCATACACTGTCATTTCTATTCAGGACTAACTTCTACCACAGATGGTCGTATTGATGCTTTTGAGTTAAGGGTCCAACAGAGCCTGAGTAAGGCCAGGTTAACAAATATGATGGCCATACAAATAGAGATCCAATGACTCCAGGATGACATGATAGCAGTGTTGGTAGCACCAGTATCATTGCCAGAGACTACACTACCGGTGCTAGTGGTGGACTTATTTGCTCCTGAGGAGCTTAGGCATCCATCCCATGCGATGAGGCCCTGCCCGAATGATGATCCAGATGTATTACAATTGCATTTGGGGCTAATATAGCTAGAGGAGCTCGAGCTTATCTTGAGGCAGTCGAGACAGGAAAAGGAGCTACGACAGCTTCATGCACTTGACCAGGTGAGGGGAGCTAGCCCTGGCGGTCATGGTGCTACAACTAAGAAAGGCCACCACATGGGTTGAGGGTTGATAGACTCAGCTATACACCGACGCTTAGGCACCCAGGTATGTTTTTTGACCCTGGTGCTTTATTTTGTTCTGATTATGTGCATTGAGGACAATGTACCTTTTTTCCATGGGGTGTAGGTAGTTATGGGCCTCAGTGAAGTCTAAGTAACTTTGACCTATAACTACTCCAATTTTTTAACCCTAGGGGTTTTCTTTCCTATGTTCTTTTTCCCCATAAATATTTATTTTTTGTTAAACTGACATATTTAGGATGTTTAGGTACTATTGGTAGTATATAGTACTGATATATGTGGCATATATGTGTTTTTGTGCTTCTTTATGAAAAATGATACCAACTAAATTCTTGATTAGTTAGTCTAGATGGGAACCATACATGTTTAAGTGTGTTGACAGTGATTGTTCTGATATGTAAGCATGGAATTGAGATGAAAAGTATGATCTGAGAGTTTTTGTTGATAATGTAATCAGTGCCATGTGAGCGTGAGCTTTAATTGCTGAATTCATTTATTGTGTTTCAATTCAAAACTTGGCATGTTACTCTAATTTAGACATTAGGTTAGTTGATTAGGAAAGGATCATAGGCCATTGTTCATAATAGTCCACTTAACCTAATAACCAACCACATGTGTAGAATATCCCTTGATCCTAATGTTTGAGCCTGACATATACCTCTTCTTTGTAAAAACCTAATTGAACTAGCCTTATTAGTTATAATATCCTGAAATTGGCCCTGATCCTTCCTTGAACACTATGCATCTTGACTGAGGCAAAAAGCCTATGTTGAGGGTGGCTACCAAAAGTGGCCCTGGTTTGAAGGTTGGATAATGTGCACTTCAACTCAGTCCAAAAGCCTAAGTTGAGGGTGGCTGGTGGAAAGGTAAAACAAAAAATGAGGGTGAAAGTTAGTGATACATGGAAAAGGAGAAATATCATATACTGGGTGCAAGAAAAATGAGTAATTCCTTAGTTATGAGCTAAAAAGAAAAATGAAGTGTAAATTCATGGCAAAAAGCTGAAAATGAAAAGAAACCATCCAGAAAAGCTTGAAATAGGAGAAATGGAGAATTGGAATGTAAAGTAATAGCGTTGGTAGGGAAAAAGTATAGAATAATGCAGTGTTGAGGAGGGCCTCTAGCCATTGTTGTTCCTAAAATATCATACCAAAACCCCTGAGCCTACGTTATAGGCCTGAAAAGTCCTAAAGTGATCCTAGTCAAGTGGCTAAAGGTTTAGTCATGATTATAGGGGAAAGCATATGGTATTGGGAATGATACATGAATTTCTTTTGTGAGAGTGAGTGATTTTCATAGTCCCAAGATTATACATGAAAAAATCATTGAGAGTGACATATGGAACTTCTTTCTGTGAGGGTACTTGCATGGCATTATGAGCATTAGACTTACTCAGTGATTGTGACTTGTTGAGAGTACCTCACTTGTCATCGTTGCAATGTC
Organism: Solanum virginianum; assembly: GCA_000787875.1. Taxonomy (NCBI): domain Eukaryota; kingdom Viridiplantae; phylum Streptophyta; class Magnoliopsida; order Solanales; family Solanaceae; genus Solanum; species Solanum virginianum. The sequence goes on from DF366411.1 coordinate 11,473, forward strand.
ACATGCATTCATCTGTATTGATTTGATGGAGAGCTATTTGATTGTATTTTGAAAAGTGGTATGGGTATCTAGGCTTAAGTTTGATGAGATGTATGCCATTAGATTGAGGTCTATTTGTTATTGTACTGCTCATATAGATTGAGTCCATTGCTTGAGGACAAGCAAAAATTTTAACTTGAGGGTGTTTGATGTGCTATCAAAATACATCACTTTTTAAGCTTAAAATTTTGAATTTTGTCGGTTCTCAATGTGATGTTAGTAGATTTGATGTGTTTTTATGTTTATTTTGCAAGATTTAAGGGTTAGGATTGATCTTGGGCAAAATATGTAGAAGTTACTGATTTTGAGGATCTATGAGACTCTTTATGGTTTGAAGGGTATTCTACGGGCTACGAAAGAGTTACTTGTGAAATTCAAATGAACGGTGGATTTCTGAAGTTTGGTCTATGAACATGCTGACGAGTCATAGATCAAGTCTCATACCCTGAGGATCAGTAAGTTAAGACTTGAAGATATTTCATCAGACGAAACCCTCTATGGGCCATATAATCTTTTACAGGCTATAGAGGGGTATCGTAGAAGCCATGTCTAGAATTGAAGCAACAAAGTACGAAAGCCCGACTATGGGTTGTAAATCACTAATGGTCCGTAGCGCACCTCGTGAAGCATGCTGACCCAATTGTCCTATTTTGATTTGGATTTGTATTTTAAACATTATAAATAGGTTTTTGGTTAATTTTCTTAGTAGTCAGTAAATTTAGAATAAGATACAGTAGAGAAAAATATTGGAGAGTTTTAGAAACACTTGTACACTTTAATTTCGTATTCTAATTACAATCTTGTGGTTCTCATTGAAGCTTGGGTTTTTGTGCTTAATTCAATTGTATAAGTGCTGTATTATGTTATTCAAATTCACAAGTCTTGCATCTACAGAAATCATGAATACCTAAATCCACAAATAGGGTTGTGGGAACCATGAAGAACTAATAAGGTAAAACCAAATAATTTGTAATTCTTGGAAAGTGTGCATGCATGTATTAATTAATTCTCATCATTTTGCATGTTTTCTATTGGTGCTAAACTTTAGAACCCACTTAGTGTTACTAACTGCACCAAGGTAATAATGATCGA
>DF366407.1:0-22806 GCA_000787875.1 Solanum virginianum
GTATAATGCATCTTTCCATGCTCCGATGGCAAATTCGAGGTCGGATATGCGATCTGCATGAAAAATTGAGTAAAAAATAGTGTCAGTTGATTTTTAGAGCAACTGGATCAAAAGAAAATTTTTTGATGTGAAAACGCGAACTAGTGAGGGTGTGCGACAGGGGCGCGACGCGCCTCCATCGCGGACCAACACTTGGTTTCACCCCAAATTTTTTTTACGAGATTAGAAAGCTCGTTCGCAGAATTTTCAGCGAAAAATACCAAAAAATACGCAGTTCGCATCGCGGAATCGCGTTCCAAAACTGACTTTTTTTGAATTTCGTGAGGAACATTTTAGACCTTTCCAAATCCCTCCTGGACTTAATATATGACCAAAATAGGACCTTTTAAGTATAAAGAGGGTTTTAAACCTTTTTCTATATCCTTTCCAAGTCCTTGAAAAGACTATGAGCGAAGAAAAGAGGATAGAAGCTAGGATTTCCAAGTATTCGACTATGATCCGTTGAGTTGCAGTTATTCTTCGATTTCCAGGTATGTAAGGCTACCTAAAATCTTAATTTCAGGCCTAATCTATAATTACTATCAAGAATGCTAGTCAAAAATCAAGCCAATTTCAGTCATATGATCTTACGAAGAAATTCTAGAACTTCCTCATGAAATCCTTATTATTCCATTATTATTATGCTAAGAACTTCATTGTTGAGTAGATCTTTTTGGATTCCTGAAGTATTACTACATTTACAAGAACCCTAAATGAGTTTTAATAACCATTCCATTATCATACTTTAATTGCATTGAGAAGTTATCCAGTTCAAAGTATAAATAAGTTTTAAGAAGTACCTCAACATGAATTATATAAGTAGCCTATTTACTACACCATCTTTTGAGCATAGTATATCCGTTTTGAAAGATTAGTCCAGGTAGTTAAGGTATTTTGCATTACTATTCATCATGCATAAATTTTAGAGTTCGAGAAAATTTACAGTTGCAAATGCATCATTTTATCAGTAAAGAGCATGCCTATTTTCTCTCTTTAAAGAAAGCATTATCAATTCTGAGATAGAAAAACAGTTTATAGGATAAATATTGAGCCAAGACTCCAAATAGCAGATTTTCACTTTTCCCCTAAAGAGGAACATTTTTACAGTTAATGAACACAGTGCATGTTTTGGGAGTAGTATTGAGCATCGATGTGGGTACGAGTTCAGATAACTCCAACCCCATAAACTATGTAGCCAGCATAGGATATGATTGTACCAGATGTACAACTCCTCACTACCACTGAGATGGTTCAGTTTTGGGATGGATCCACTCCCCTTACCCTGGCAAAGTATGGGACAACTCTAGCAACATGGGCAAGACACTGTATCATCACGAAGCTCCTAGTGATGATTGTCGATTAGAGAAACTCCCCAAGCTATATTATATATTATTTTCAGACACAGGTATAATTGCATTTACTTATGCATTAAATCAAATATTTTGATGTAATGGTAGCACCTTGAGGCTCAGAAGTAGGCTTGAATTATTTTGCTATTATTGAATTATGTTCAACATTAAGCCTATGATTTTGAACATTTAATCCTAAGTTTTCCTGTTTTGGCTATTTTACATACCGTACATTTCACGTATTGACACCTTTGACACTGCATCGTTTTATGATGCAGATTCAAGTATCCACATGATAGCAAATATTCAGTATGATAGCTTTTCAGAAGCAATTGGTGAGACCTCTTTGCTTTTAGAGGACTCTAGTCAGTTCAGTTTATGTATTTTATTTTACAGTCAGCTAGCCGTGGGTCTTATTGCGGCACCTACTCAGTATAGTAGAGGCTTCATGGATAGAGCTAGTGAGTTAGTCTAGTCTTTCCATTCAATCATTTTAAGCATTATTACTAACTCTATGAGTTAGTCTAGTCTTTTCATTCAATCATTTTAAGCATTATTACTAATTCTATGAAAAGATATTTTCAGACTTTGTATAAAGCTTGATTTGAGATTCTTTGAGTTTTTACTAAATATTTGAAAAAGGTTCATCTTGTAAGCTTCTGCATGCATATAAAGTTTTCAGTTGAGTAAGTCAGCTAGATCAAGGGTTCGCTTGGGAACCAGCGATGGTTCTCGAGTGCCAGTCACGTCTAGGGTATAGACTCGGGGCGTAATATTCATGTATTTTCTAATTCGTTCGATGTAGGTTGTACTGCAAATTACCCATGATCTTATCAGTGATGAGTCATAGCAAAGTTTGCAATCAACCTGCATCGAACAAACTGAAGACTATAATAAATTTTAATATCTTTGATCAATCTAATAATGTCTACTATTCATAAAGTTTGAATTTCATTCGATATGATTCCATATATACTTTTACATATATGATATATTTGCTTTGTTTATTTAATAAACTTTATTATTTCACATAATAAAGTTTCCTGATTTTACCTTAGTTTAAGGATGTCTGTGTATAGTGTGAGAATTTCTACAAGGTCTAATATTTTTTTTCCTTTTGAGTTTTCCTTTCTCTCTTAAAATCATATATATCTAAGATGTCACAATTATATATAAGATTTGTCTTTATTGTTATTCAATGTGTGTTATATAAATATAAATGTGATGATTTTAGAAACTACATAAATATGAATATAATGATGATTTTAAAAATATATGGGAGATATTGTTGGATCCGGATGGACGTCCTTTTCATTTCTCTTCTTTTTATTTTTCTCAAGTTCTTACTTGGATGAAAGACATGTATCATGATTAAACATGAATGATTAAGATTTAATTGATTCAAGTAAAGTTTTAATCATGATTTTGATAGTAGATTTTCTATAGATTTTTCTTCAATTGTTTTGGTAAATTACTTAATTTTAGTAAAATATAAATATTTTAAATACTTTTCTCTTTTTGCAACTTAGGGATATTAGTTTTTTTATTTGAATTTTTTTTTTCTAAAAAAACATGTCAAGTGAAAAAAAAGAAATATCTAATGTTAATTGGAGTAAATTAAGAAAAATCTTATTGAATCAACCTATGATATTGTAAAATATAAGATAATTAATTATAAATTAAAAAATTGTCTAATAATACCTCTTTAGTCATTAATTAAAGAATTGACTTATCAATTGTTAAAAATAAAAAAAATTAAAAATAATGAGTACTCAACAAATAAATTAACTTGAAATACAAATTCTAATTTTCATTTTTTAAAAAAATACAAAAACTAAGAATTAAAAAAGAATTATCTAAAAGTACTTCAAGACCTTAAAATATTTATGAATTGTTAATGATAAAGAAATGTTGAAATATTTATCAATTGTTAAAGATAAAAAATTGAGCACGCAACAAATAAATTAACTTGAAATACAAAACCTAATTCGATTAAAAAATTATACAAAAACTAAGAATTATCTAAAAGTTCAATATTATTAAGAAAATGTTTATTTGACTATGCAAAGAAAAGTATTTAAAATATTTATGAATGAAGCAATATTTTAAGAAAATTATGAAATTTATAAAAATAATTGAAAGAAAAATATATGAAAAATCTAATATCCTAATCAGGATTAAAACTTTACTTTAATTAATTAAGTTTTAGTGATTCATATTTAATCATGACACGTCTTTCATCCAAATAAGAACTTGAAGAAAATGGAGAGAAGAGAAATGGTGAGAAGCTCCATCCGTCGAATCTTTATCACCAAAAATATCTTTGAGGAGAAAACTTGTATCATGCAAAATCTAGTACAATTAATACTATGAATAGCTACTATGTCTTAGATTTCTTATCAAGATTAATTTTATTATTAATAAATAGTGGAATGTACCACAAATACTCTTTAACACAAAAATGTTATTAAGCATCACATATGTTTCAATTTTCTTCCTTGACAAAATTCTACGTACCATTAAAAATCATGGTGTTTTTGATTGTCATTTAAAATTTATTCAAAAAATATTTTTTAAATATTTTTTGCATCAAAGTTATGGAGATTTAAAAAAAGAAGAAGAAGAAGCAGCAATTTAGCATGAAGATTTCTTTTATATTTTCTTTTTATACAGTCAAATGCTAATTAAATATATAGTTATCCTCATTCTATAAGATAAGTTATTCGCGATGAACTTGTTTTATTTGATAGTTACTTATAGATTTGATTGGGCTCCACTAAAGTGTAATACACTTGTTTTGATTTAATAAATAATATCTATTTATGTAAATTAATTGTAGTGCACATTTTATATGTTGATTGTACAAGTATTGAAAAAAATAAAAATGGAAAAGAGGTACTACATAACCATCCTTAAAAATTAAGAAGCTAATGATACATACATTCCCTTATCTAATATTCTCTTATCTAATAAGAGACTAAAATGAGCTGCTTGGGGTAGTAAGGTTATTTTGGGTATTTTAACTCCCTCTTTACATACATGTGTAGTCTTTTCCAATGGTGGTATCTGTTACTATTTTGGGTATTTTAACTCTCTTTTGCATGTATGCGTGCTCTTTCCAATGCTGACACTTGTTACTTTATTCTAAGAATTTTTATAGAGGACTATTAATACATTTTCATTACTTATTATTTAAATTATTATTTATTGCAACCAGGCAGTTGAGATGCTCAACTGCTTGAAGCAGACAAATGACTATAATATGTCTGCTTAATGTTATGGTTTGAGAAGTTTAGAATCGTCGTGCCTGCTTCATCAATAATATTTTTCCGATATTTCTTTTAAGTGATTTGTGAATACAGGGACACTGGTTCACTTATCCTACATTTGTGGCTTGTGTCGGAGATTTCGGGATTTGAACTTTCTAGTGTGATGCTGTGGTATGTCGTGAGTTTGGAGGTCGCCATCATTCTGGTCTGTTAGGCATCAGTTTGATATTTTGAAAACAACAAAAGAAATATTTCTTTGACATTTGTATATGAGCTGATCTTTTTATACCTCTATTTGGACTATTATTCTCTTTACAGTTTGTACCCTCTGCTTTACATATTCGGTACGTATTATGTACTGACCCCCTTTCTTTGGGGGCTGCATTTCATGCCCGTAGGTACAGACGCCAGTAATTATAATTAGATTCTGTCTTAGCAGTGGTGTCTGAGTGCCCCAATCGGGTACTAGTCACGGCCCATAGGATGGGTCGTGACATATTTCTTCATCAACTTCAACTAGAAAATTACAATAACAGGTCTACTGAATTTTGCGGTGACTATTAAAGTATCTGCTTAAATTTACTATGGCATTTCAGTTAATTATTTTATAGTTATTTCTTCATGTACTTCATCTAGAAAATTACAATAATGTGTCCACGTAACTTTGTAAGGACTATTAAAATATCTATTGGGACCGTGCAACGCATAATCTTTGGCAACTAGTACATATATGTGTGTATATATAATAAAATTCTGCCAAGGAAATTGACTAACGAGAAAGCATTTGGTTAAATAAATTAAAAAATTAATGTAATTATATTAGAGTAATTAATTTGAGCATGCTTTGATACAAAATAAGGTGTTCAAAAATTAAATTACAAGGGAGTAGATAAACTCATTGTAACACTCTGTGAAAGTTACCGAAACGCCCCTAAAATTTATCGTGCGCACAACGCGTCTTCCAAAGCTTCAAAGGGAAATCCGAACCGGATTTGCGATCAACACAAAAAATCGAGTCAGTAAATGATCTCGACCCAATTTAAAAGCAACCATATTGAATTACGAAATGACTTATTTTGGGCCAGAAATAGTAGCAAATCCGCGCCCCCTCCGCGATGCGCCACGGATGCGGAAATGCACTTAAGTTTTATTTTTGTTGGCTTTTTTGACGGGAATTGATTTTTGAAAAAAAAATGAAAAAAGATGAACTGGTGCACCCCCCTCCACGACGCGCACCAGTGTGCCATTTTTATTTTTTTCCTTTTTATTTCGGGAAGGGCAATTTTTTCCTTCCCAACATATTCTTAAGTCCCAAACCGTATTTCTAAGCTTAAATACGTACAAAGGATTTAAAAAAATCTTTCTTTTCTTAAGTTCTACATAAGGGTTCCTGAGAGAAGAAAAATCAGAGAGTGAAGGGTTTCAAGCTCGAGTACGAACTAGTGAAGAAAAACTTGATTATTCGTCATTCCAGGTATGTAAAGGCTATCCAAAATATGAAATAGTTCTTCCATGTGCCCCAATGTATAAACTAGATTGCTAATAGATAGACGATAGGTTATGGGTTGAGATTTTTAAAAAATATCTTGATATTTATTTTTAATTCATATATATTATCTTAAATTGATGATCATCACATTTTAAATTACTATTTAAAGGTATTGTTGACTGATTATATGTTCATTCTATACAATTTTCTTGTTAAAGACAACAATAATGAACTTAGGGTGATGTCTAGAGCCTTGACTGTTTATGGATGTATTGGTTGTTGTGATTTGAGTCTCGAGATGAGTACTGTGATAGCTAAAGTAGAAGAAGTTAGTATTCTTGAAGTTACTGAGAATGAGATAGAGTTGAATGTAAGGATTTAAATTCCTGAATTGATAGAATGATAGATGAGAGAAGGACCCTGTCTGAGAGGGAGGTTAACTGTATCACAGTCTGACCTTGATAGACTTTTGAGCTTATTGAGTTTTCTAGGAGGAGTATTAGTACCGAAATGGGTAAGAGTGAGTCCCGCTCGCACTCATTAACTATGTGGCCAGCCTAGGAGAGGATTGGACCATGAGAGCGGATGTTTCCTTTTATCCAGCAGAGGACTTGACATACTTCATTAGGATCCCCGACGAACTCATCCCTTACCCCGGTAAGGTACTGGACAGATATGATATTTTTCCGATATTTCTTTTAAGTGATTTGTGAATACAGGGACACTGGTTCACTTATCCTACATTTGTGGCTTTTGTCGGGGATTTTGGGATGATAATGATATCTCTTCATTGTATCACTATTAGGTCATAGGTGGTGATTGTCGATTATAGAAACTCCCAGAGAGGTTTCTTTATTGATAGTACTCTGATGTTGATGTGATTATATGATGTCTTGATGGATAGTGAGGTGATAGAATTCTGTCTTTTACTTTGAGTGAGGATGAATGATTGATGAGTTGATGTTACACTTTCATATACTATTTACTTTAGCCTATTTTACATACAATACATTCCATGTACTAACGCCCCTTTGGCGCTGCTTCATTTTATGATGCAGATTCTATAGACAGAGGACTTTAGCAGTCCAATCATTGAGGTTCACGGGTTCCGACAGAGACTTGGTGAGTCCTCCTTTGTTTTCAGGGGACATGTTATCTTCTTTTCATTTATGCTAGATTTATTTCATTAGACTGTGGTAGCCATAGCCTGTCATGATACCTTCGTAGAGGATAGTCATAAAGACTTTATATACATAGACAATTGATAGTTGATATCGGAATTGACTATTTTCCTACTCCTCATTCATATTGAATTGCTTATTTCATATTCCTTATGATAGTGATTGTGATAGCCCACTGTTAGCTTATTATCTTCTTATATCTTCCGCTTATGAGTTGATTGAATGAATATAATGAGACTAGGTGGTTCTTTTGGGGACTAGTAATAGTCTCCGAGTGTCAGTTACATCTAGAGTACCCTCTCGTGGTGTGACAAACTTGTATTAGAGCACAGAGTTCAAGAGTCCTAGGGAGTCTATGAAGCCGTGTCTAGTAGAGTCCTTATTATTGGTGTGAAGAGCTCCACATCCATAATTTGGAGGCTATAGGACATATAGGAATTGTTCCCCTTCTTTCATATTTTAAGTCCTTGTGATAGAGTCAAAGTCCATCAAAGTTCTTTTCTAAATTGTGCTTTACACGTTGCAGACCATGTCTTCTAAACGCACCAAGGATTTGAAAGATACTATCAACACCGAGAAGCTTGAGCCTACTACTCAACTTGTTTGGCATAATTGATGGGTAGAAGAGGACAAGGAGAGTGAGATGAAGGAAGCTTGGGGTGAGGAAGGAAGTAGGGCCCCCCGTCTACAGAGACCTTGGAAGTATATGTCACCACCGGTGACTGCATCCATGTCCAATAGTAGATATAATCTAAGGCCGAGAAGGAAACAATCCTTCAAGATTCAAAACCCTTCATCCTAAAGAAGTGTGGCTCGAGGACAAAAAGGGAAGCCACCATGTGGAAGGTGTGGCAAACTTCATTTAGAACAGTGTCTTTTGGGCAGCCATGACTGCTTCACATGTGGCCAAGTGGGTCACTTCCGGAGGGATTGTCCAAGGCGAGTTAACTAAGCCCAATCCCTAGGTCAACGCCATCAGTTAGAGGAAATTAGAGAGATGCTACTCTTAGCGTGAGTAAAGCTACAGACCAGTTATGTACCACAATAGTTGCCCAACTCGTAGAAACACTCCGCGAGGTTGTGACAGGTATAAGTTGAATCCTTACTTGATTTTTGATGTTATGTGTGATTGAAGAGTTTATGTTTCTAAGATTTTTAATGTTGCCAACTAAGGGGGAGATGTGAGGTCTTGTAAAAACCTCAAGTAGAGTTGTTACCCCTGAGCTAGGAAGATAATGAGGCAGAGGAGGAGAGTGGTGATTGATTGAGGCTTATAGTTATAGAAATGTATCCATTAGGTAACTAGTGAACGGATGGGTGATGGCTATAAGCTTGATGAGAGAGCCAAAAGTATCCTATGATTGTCATGTCAAAATGAGATGAGGTATAGAGAGAGGGAGTGTTAGTGTCAAAATTATGTTAGAGTGTGCCCAAACTTGAAGGCAGTGTATGTTGTAGTTGTATTCTATTGAAGGTGAAGTGTAAATCTTGAATAGGGGGAAGGAGTGTTTTTAAGGTGATAGAATAGATCTAAGTTAGGCTTATGATTGTGTCAGAGAGTTCATGAGATTCATAGAGTTATAAGATTAGCCAGATAAGGAGGTATAGCGAGTGGTGAGTAGTACATGAATTGTAAAGAGGAGATGTGTTGATTGAATACTCACAATGGATTTTAGTGGGATAATGTTCCCTAAGCATTTATCTTGTAGTGGTAAGTGAACATTAAGGAGGTGTGTGATAGAAGCACATGTTAGTACTAGACCCTAAGCTTGAATTCTGAGGAGTAGTGCTAAAGAGGAGATAGTATCATGAGAGTGATAACCTTAATTAGGAATTTTCTCTAAGAGACTTGCCATAGTGTATGAAGATGTAATTTCCAAGGAAAGTGAAACTATGGGGAGGGTACAAGTGCCCCTTAGGTGAGATTAATGAAACAAAGATAGCCTAATAGATAAGAAGAGACTTGAGATGTGTATCTATGATTGTGTAAAAACGTGGGAATCTCTAAGTTATGACTGCTATAAGAATCTAGACAATATCCTTGAGTTTAATGTAAAGTAAGTTGAGGTAGTCATTCGGTGTCATCCCGAGCAACTAAGTTGATTGGGGATTTTATGGGTAGATGATGAGGAGTCTTCCATTATAGTCTAAGTACTATACAAATAGGTTTAGGAGAATTGAGTGGTAGCAGACAAAAGAAGAGGTTAGATTACAAGAGGCGCGAGAAGTGGTTAGGTACGCCATAAGAATAGTAAATATAGATAGATCACCATAGAGGCAGGAAAGGAGCTAAGAGTGATATTGCTGAAAGGAGTCTGAATGTTTAGTTATATATATGCAACTGTAGCATAACATGAGGGTTTGAGAGATTCTTGTGGGTAGTGATTCCCTGACTGAGTGGAAGTATATGCTTACAACCTAGTGGAGGAATTGATTCGCAAACCTGGAGAGAGGACCTTGAGAGCTAAGGGGGAGATGATGAAGTGATAGATCAAAGTAGATCTTGAGTATGACAGATATGGGCTAATCGAGATGAGACATTAGTTTTGCTATGTCCTACATTCCTTATTCTTCTATTGAAGTGATACTCTCTTCACGTTTGGTATGCGACTGCCCCACCTGTGGTCTAGTCCCATATACCACTTGTTGATTGTTAGTTGAGTTGGGAGGATGAAAAGTGATGAAGTCATTCATTAATTTTGATCTTACCCTATGGATCTAAGTGCTTTTGCTCCTATGTTAAAGGAGATACGAATCGAGTTTCATATTACGTACAGTTCTGTGAGCTCAGAATGAGTCTTGATAGATGAGAGGGAGTGTAATCGATGAATGTTCACAGATAATACTTCTCGATTGAATCGTGCCAATGATCCTTCATTCCTAGCTCTTTGAGTAATCCAGCTTTTCAATCCTGATAGTAGTATTGTTGAGGATAATAGATGAGTTGTGGGTGATGGGAGAGGATGAGTGCTCCTGAATTGTGATTAAGGAGTTGAGTTCCTATTCTTGAGTTGATGTTCCCTTTTGAGCCTCTGGGGACTTAAGTATACAAGTCCTTAATAGTATTCGTGCCTAGTAATGATGTTGGAGATAAAGTTTAAACTCTAGATATTGTGTTCTAAGTCTATTCTCGGAAATGAGTATTCGAGTACCTAAGTATATAGGTTCTTGATTTTTATTCATACTGACCTTGCATAGAGAAGTAGTTATTTGAGGTTTCACTGAAGAGGGAGAGAGATGAGATCCTATGAATGTGTAGTAGATAGGTAAAAGTATGTTGGTGTGACTTCAAGTGCGAACTCATTGAGTAGTGGAGGTAAAAGTACAAGTGAGGTGGTTAGAGTGATAAGCTTGAATTGGAGGTTATTATCATGCGAATACTGATGATAGACTAAGTGAAGACTTTGTAATAAGGGTTGAGGAAGGGTAGTGAAGAGGACTAGTGAGTTTTAATGGAAGTCCCTATGAAGGTCTAGAGCTGAGTGGTGAAGATTAGGTTTGGAGGATATGATCATCTTGTGAATAACTCCTTGAGGCTTAGAAGCAGACTTGAATGGAAGAGGAGGAGGTGGACAGATGGAAATTAGAGTAAGAACTATAAACTTAGTATTGACAGGGTAGAGTGCTATGAAAAGGGGAGTACAATTGAGACGAGGTGCTAAGCCTGAGAGTTGAACATAGAGTTTTACATATAAATGGTCCCATTCTCCATTAGAGTTGATGGCTCCCTTCTTGAGTTCAAAGGACTGATTATCGAAGTGGTTAAGCGATTCAAATTGATTGAGTTCATCATTCCATTCGTGCTTGATGGTGAAAATCCTAAAAGAGTATCTTTACTCTTGATCTGAACTGATTTGTCTATTCGGAGTGACCTGTGACTGTCCAAATTGATTGATGGAGTGTTATAACGAGTCTTGATTGTTATTCGTGCTTAATGATAAGAATGTTGGAGGAAATTTCCTTACATTTAGCTAAATTGGTTGTCTTTTTCTTGAATCGCTTGCCTATTCTTGAGTTCGAGTAAAGTTAATTGTCGAATGAGATAGAATCAAGAGATCGATTGATAAATGTGGATGATGAGAAGAGTTTTGAGCCTATTCGTACCGAATGATGATGATGTTGAAGGTAAATTTCCTTATCCTTAACATTATTGAATGTCTCCTTTCATTGGGTTGATGCTTTTATCTTATTCCATTCCCGAATCTAAGACAGAGATAGATAGGTGATAAATAGATGAGAGTTCGAGTGTTCTCAAGTGAGGAATGAGGGGAGTTCTAGGGTTATTTATGTTTCTATTCATCTTTAGTCATCATTCGAGTACGAATTATCCCAAGGAGGAGATGATTTAACACCCCGTGAAAGTTACTAAAACGCCCCTAAAATTCATCATTCGTACAATGCGTCTTCCAAAGCTTCGATGGAACATTCGAGATTGAATTTGCAATTAGCGCGAAAAATTATGTCAGAAAATAGTATCGACCCAATTTAAAAGCAACCAGATCGAATTACGAAATGACCCATTTTAGACCATAAACAGTAGCAAATCCACGCCCCCTCTGCGACGCGCCAGGGGCGCAGAAATGCACATAAATTTTATTTTTGTTGGCTTTTTTGATAGGAATTGATTTTCAAAACAAAATTGAAAAAAATGAACTCGTGCGCGCCCCCTCCGCAACACGCACCAATGTGCCATTTTTATTTTTTGCCTTTTTATTCCGTGAAGGGTAATTTTGTCCTTTTCAATATATTCTTAAGTCCTAAACCATATTTCTAAGCTTAAATATATACAAAGGGTTTCAAAAAACCCTTCTTTTCGTAAGTTCTACGTAAGGGTTCCTGAGAGAAGAAAAATCAAAGAGTGGAAGGTTTCAAGCTCGGGTACGAATTTGTGAAAAAAAATTTGATTATTCATCATTCCAGGTATGTAAAGGCTACCCAAAATATGAAATCGTTCTTCCATTTGCCCCAAACTAGATTGGTAGTTGATAGATGATAGGTTATGGGTTGAGATTTTTAAAGAATTTCATGATATTTATTTTTAATTCATATATATTATCTTAAATTGATGATCATCACATTTTAAATTACTGTTTACAGGTATTATTGACTGATTATATGTTCATTCTATAAAAATTTCTTGTTAAAGACAACAATAATAAACTTAGGGTGATGTCTAGAGCCTTGACTGTTTATGGATGTGTTGATTGTTGTGGTTTGAGTTTTGAGATGAGTACTGTGATAGTTGAAGTAGATGAAGTTAGTATTCTTGAAGTTAATGAGAATGAGATAGAGTTGAATGTAAGGATTTAATTTCCTGAATTGATAGAATGATAGATGAGAGAAGGACCCTGCCTGAGAGGGGGGTTGGCTGTATCACAGTTTTACTTTAATAGACTTATGAGCTTATTGAGAGGAGTATTAGCACCGAAATGGGTAAGAGTGAGTCTCATTCGCACTCATTAACTGACCTTGATAGACTTATGAGCTTATTGAGTTTTCTGAGAGGAGTATTAGCACTGAAATAGGTAAGAGTGAGTCCCGCTTGCACACATTAACTACGTGGCCAACCTAGGAGAGGATTGGATTGTGAGACCAGATGTTTCCTTTTATCACACAGAGTACTTGACAAACTTCTTTGGGATCCCCAACAGAATCATTCCTTACCCCGGCAAGGTACTGGGCGGATTTGACAACGACATCTCTTCGTTGTATCACTATTGGCTCATAGGTGGTGATTGTCGGTTATAGAAACTCCCAGATATGTTTCCTTATTGATAGTACTCTGACGTTGATGTGACTGTATGATGTCTTGATGGATAGTGATGTGATAGAATTCTGTCCTTTACTCTGAGTGAGGATGAGTGATTTATGAGTTGATGTTACACTTTTATATACTGTTCACTTTATCCCATTTTACATACGATACATTCAACGTACTAACATCCCTTTGACGCTGCATCATTTTATAATGCATATTCTATAGACAGAGGACTTTAGAAGTCTAATCATTGATGTTCACTGGTTCTGACAGAGACTTGGTGAGTCCTCCCTTGTTTTCGGGGGATATGCTATCTTATTTTCATTTATGCTAGATTAATTTCATTAGACTGCGGTAGCCATGGCCTATCATGGTACCTTCTTAGAGGATAGTCATAGAGGCTTCATAGACATAGACAGTTGATAGTTGACATCGAAATTGACTATTTCCGCACTCCTCATTCCTATTGAATTGCTTATTTCATATTCCTTATGATAGTGATTGTGATAGCCCAATGTTAGCTTATTATCTTCTTATATCTTCCGCTTATGCATTGATTGAATGAATGCAATTAGACTAGGTGGTTCGCTTGGGGGCTAGCAATAGTCTTTGAGTGCTAGTTACATCTAGGGTACCCTTCGGGGGCGTGACACTCATATTCCCTCCGTCCCAAATTAATTAAATTTTTGAGGCAATGCACATATATTAAGAAAAATATTCAAAGACAAAATTTAAACCATATCTTCCACTTTTGCCCTTTGTGAAGTCATAAATAAGTATAGTTTATCTCCTTGAAAATGTAAAACTTCAATAAATGAAAAGGTAAATATGAAAAAAGTTTCAAATATTCATCTTGAACTTTGAACAATTTAATTATTTTGAACATCTCAAAAATCTCAAAAATTTAATTATTTTCCTTATCCTTAACATTATTGAATGTCTCCTTTCATTGGGTTGATGCTTTTATCTTATTCCATTCCCGAATCTAAGATAATTATTTTGAGACAGAGGGAGTAATAATAAGGATAATGCCAATCACAAAAGTAGGTCCAACTTAAAGGGATGAAAAGTCTTAAGTTCGCCGATTGTCATTTAATCAAGTTTGTCACACAAAAGTTACTTTTTGAACTTTTTTTGTCACAAAATAGAAGTCATCCAACTAGAAGTTTTATCACGAACAATGACTTTTCTATTTTGTTATTACATAAAATCATCCAACTTTAACGTAGCTATGTAAAAACTAAATATTACCTTAGTTTTTATATTATGTAACAAAATATAATTTATATCAATAACAATCTGTAATGACCCTCTAGATCATTTCTATGGTTTTACTATTATTATATTGATTTTAGCATGGGTATAGTGACCTCGGGACTATTGAGGTGATTATTGATCGGGTTATTTGTTAGTTATATGAATTTTTGAGTTTACCGGGAAGTTATATTCATAAAATAAAGTTTTTGGTTAAAGTCCTAGTAAACGGTATGTGTTCTGATTTGATTCATACCTGTATGAACGTGTATAGCTGGTTGCTACTGAAATATGATGACCAGGAGACTATGCTTTGATTATACCTCGGAATGGAATTTTGACGATTACATTAGCTTCGAAATAGTCAAATTAGGCTAGGAGCATGCCTGGTGCAATTATATCATGAATTACAAATTTAACTGTCGGAACTGTGCAATAGTTGACTCAGCCAACGTCCTTGGGAATCATGTCCTGGATAAGAATTATGATAGCGTGATTAGCTCTGGAACATTGATTTTGATCTAGGGCGACCCTTCATTGGATACCAAGGGCATCCGAATGTGATTTGACCCCCGAGGACTTTCTATTAAAAGTTGCGTATAAAGAAGTGATACCCTCAGTTTATTGTAGAAAGCTCTTTTAGAAATTTCGACCATACCATTGGGTTCGGAACGTCAAAATTCATAGGGTTATATAGTTCATTTGTGAAAATCAGAGTTCGAACGAGCCCTAAATGATGAAAAAGATATTGAAGGATTAATAGAAATAGAGGGAGCAACGTGGCCTATTCTGTTGCTGCCATGTGGTGTGATCTGGTACTACCATGTGGAAGCAAGGTGGCAGCAGTATATAGTGTATATATGTATGGTTTAAAGGAAATTATATATATTCCCTCTCAACTTCGCACCGCGATTCCGAGCTAATTTTTCATTTGATTTGGGTGATTCAAAAGACTACTTGACTCGGTTTTTCTCAAGGAATGTCATGGTGAAGTCAGTATTCGATTTTGGCATGTGTTTGGAAGTTAAATCCCTATTTCTTTCGCTGATTATATAACGAAATTAGTGAAAACTTTACACTATGATATCTTGGTTATTTCTCAACAGAATTAAATAAAATTTGTGTCTTAATTGTTCTATTTTTCGAGAGAAACGTTGTGCTATACTTGGATCTTATCTTTTGGCTGTATTTTTATGGAATTTGATCGAGAAGTTATGTAAGAAATGTTTTTGATAAGAAATGCAACTTCATTTTTGAGCCGTTTCTCTGTCTTCTGAGATTTGTTTTAGGCTCAATTTCTGGCTATGGACTTAGGGTGACGTGAGGATCATATTATAGGAGTTGGTTTGGTATTTAAGGTGTATGCCCCATTTTTCCCATTTTAGTCATAATTGATGTAATTTTACCTTTTTTTCTGAGATTTTACAGCCAAATCAGCCGTACTGATAGTATGACTTATGTTTTGACAGCTGAACAACATTAGGAGGTTATTTAGAGGGAAAGGCTTGATTGGATCGACTCAGAGCATGAGACATCGGATGCCAGGTAGGCTAGGCTTTTTCTATACCCTAGAATGAGCTGAAATATTTGCATATCTGAGTTAAAATGTGTAGGAATGTTCTATTTATGGGTTTGAGTTATGGAGTATATGTTGTATATGGATGGATATGATTTTTGTGTTGTGTATATATAATGTTATAGGACGGTTGTTGTTGTATTAAGAGCTGCGTTGGCTGTAGCGGCTATATTACCTGAGTTCTTACATTATATGACGATGAAAGGGCCTGAAAGGGGTTGGTTGGAGCTGTGAACATGTGACAGATATGTTCTCTGAGCTTAACTCTTGCTTGTATGTGTGTATGGTCTGAGTTTATCAGAATATACTATCTATTGAGGTTGACCGTGATTACATGCTACCCTGTGCGCTGATTCTAGTATTTATATTTGGTTAGTATATATAGGCATAATGTGGCTGCAGTTATCTATATCTTTTCTAAGTACTTCTGTTAAAATTTTCTGATTAAACATGATTCTATGTTGCCCTATGGTTTATATGATCCTGTATACTACTGTTTTCTGTTATGTACTTATATCATTGGTTAGTGATTAGAGACACACCATGTTCTTGGAACGAGTATAGTTCACCTCTAAGGGAGCCTTGCATTCTGTGATATGAGAGGTGTTGCTACTGAGCCACTGGCGGGTTAAAAATGGGAGTGTGACCTTGATAGTCTCGGTGCAGGCTATATCATACGCGCTTTTGGGGGTTATTTGTGATGAAACACTAGCTATGTGGGTTAGTCTTGGGAACTATCAACCTGTTTAAAGAAGAGAACATTATCAATGGGCAGACACATAGTTGCCTTGGGTGAAATCCTTGATAGCAGTTGGGCTTTGATATGATTTGGATAGGTGACATCCTTCCGTTTATCTAGCCTCTTGGGCTTAGATTATACCGATGCTGCCCTATGAGTTTCTTTACATAGGAAGGGGCTCGGGAAAGGCCGAATATGAGCTAATACCTTGAGACTAGTATGTGTTCTGATTTGATTCATACCTGTATGAACGTGTATAGCTGGTTGCTACTGAAATATGATGACCAGGAGACTATGCTTTGATTATATGTTGTACTATGACTTGACTCTAGTATTAGATATGACTCGGCTAGGTTTGGGTTTCCTGGATATTTATGATTTGTCATAATAATCTATTTTTACTCTGGGCACTTGTAATTAACGAGGTTATAGTAAACTTGGCCTTGGTAAGGCATGACTCTACAGTGATCTGTAATATATATACTTTAGTGTATTGCTGACAGTTGTTGTGCATTGATTCTTTTCATCTGATGCTGGGGTATCTATTGTATCTGAGAAAGATGGTGATTGTGATTTTGTGAGTTGTTAGGACTGTGGGATACCTAGGTTTAGAGTGTCGTCGGCTATGTTCACTTTGGGCACAATATGACATTGGAGTTCTAGATTCGGATAGATTGGTAGAGTGAGTGATTGATTGATACATCTAATCCTAGATAACGCTCCCTGTCACCATTGAGCACTAGTGGTCACGTCTATAGAGTTCGAATCTTGGGTGACAATCCCTATGGACTTGTGTCCCGGTAGCTGCGATTGCAATGCCAGGTGGCGGATGTAGATTCTGAGGATTGAGCGTCGATTGAGTTTTGGGTTTAGGACCCCGTGATTGATGGTTTGTGGGGCTGGGCCCTGTGATTAATACTCCGATGATGACACACTGCTAGTATGCTAGGGGGATTCTTTCTCCCGTGGGGGATACGTCCCACAATTATATTTATGGTCAGACTACTTGGCCCTGGCTGACTGCTCAATCGAAGGCCAGGTCAGAAGACCCAGGGGTTCGAGTCCCGAGGGATATTAGGGGTTCAAGTCCCTATGTGATACTACTTTTGATGGGTCGGGGACCCAATTACTGTTGTGATGTTGGGGGCTTGATGTCGCCCAAATTACACCTCCTTTTTAGAGTTTAAAGCGATTGCTGTCAAGATAGAGAACCTAACCAAGGTGAGGGTCGATCCCATACGGAATATGTAGACTCACAAAAATTCATTAATATACAATCCGAGTAATTAACTGACTCAATACCCCGGGGGAAGGGGGAGAGGTTTACAATAATCAATGAGAAAATAAACTAAACTAACTATTAAAATAGAAAAATCAATAATAGAGAGCAACTAGGGTATTGTTTTCCCCATGATTTCCCAACTTAGTATCACTGGATAACCTAATTCTTGTCTAGTGTATATAACATGCAGGAAGGTAATTTAAGTTCAGCAAGCCTTGTGGTCAAAGTTGAGAGGAAAATTTTACTATATGACTTGTCCCATCTCCATAATGTGCATTACTAACCATTACCTATTAGTCCCAGTACAACCTCCCCTTGGCCCAATTTGGTTGATTAGACGAGAACACAATAAGAGAATCCTGTTAATTAATCTCTTTTCTATTTATCACTACCTTGGTCCAGTCAGTAACACTAGGCGAGTTCTAATGTTGGCCACTATCAGAAAACATGCAAAATGCGTAGAGTTAATTAATACATGCATATACACCTTCTAAGAATTATGAATTATCTGGTTTTACTTTGTTAGTTCTTTATGGTCCCCACAACTTTAGTTGTGGATTTTGTTACTCACTATGTGTAGATGAAGAGATTATGAATAGAGAAGACATAATTAAACGCTTATACAATTGAATTAAGAACAAGCAAATCCAACGTCAATGAAAATCACAAGCTTGAAGATTGAATTAAGGCACAAGTGTTCTAAAAAACTCTCTCACAATTTTTTCTCTAAGAATATTGAGTTCCTGAGCACTTAACCTAAACTACACAAAATTAACGTGAACTGACGAGAACTTCTAAAAAATAACCTAAAAAATCTATTTATAATAATTAAAAATAAGTCCTAAATAAATTAGAAAAATTGGTCGGCAAGCCATACAAAAGGTACTTTATGACCTGTATTGTCTTCTACGGCTCATTATCGGGGTCTCGTAATTAATTGCTGGAATTTTGGACTTCACTTCTACGACACCCCTTTACAATCCGTAAAAGGGTTTTCATTTGATAATTTTTTTGCAAGTCCACTTTTCTGATCCTCAGGGCACGAAAGGCATTCTATGACTCGTAAACTGCTCTAAGACTCGTCTGCATGTTCGTAGACTTCAACTTCAACAAATAGCCCCTCACTGAAAATCCTCACAAAACCTATCTACGACTTGTAAAATGCTCTATGACCCGTATACTATCTCATATAATAGCAAAAACCAACAACTTCTGCAATTTTTCCCCAAATCATGGCCAACCTGTAATTTTGCAAATCTAAACACAAAAACACATAAAATCCACAAATATCACATTGAGAACACACAAAATCCTAAATTTTAAGCATCAAAAGTGTTGTATTCTGGCAGCACATCAACACCTCAACTTAAAATTGTTGCTTATCCTCAAGCGACGAACTCAATCTATTATCAAACAATACTCCAAAAGCAAGCCTCCATTTCATTCATATTTGCTCGAATGCGAAATGTTGTCACATTTGGATTATTTCAGAAATCTTCCTTAAGGTTTCACCATAACACTAGTCTTTATTATAGTTTACCATCTTATATTTATTTCTCTTATTTTGATTTCTTTGTAATATTGTTTTAGTTCAGTATCATTATATTATATGAAAACATTATTTTACTTTGCTTTACCAAGGTGCTCATTTGTTTAATGAATTTCAGAAATAAACTTAAAATTAACAGAAGATTTATTGTTACATCATTATACAAGAGTGAGTTGCTCAAATAGTAAGTATCCCTTACTTTCAATCTTAAGATTGTGAGTTTGAGTCATTAAGAAACCAACAAGTTGGAAGTTCCTGAAAGGAGGGGCTAAAAAGTAAATTATTAGATCATCATCAATTTAACAAGAAACTAAAATTTACAAGCTTGATATCACATGTTGAAATTATTATCAAAACAAGAAGATACAAATAATAATTTTATAAATTTAATCACAAGGAGATTAAAGTTCTCAAGAAACACATAAGAAAATCTCTAAAATTAATCAATTACATTTAATGTCTTATATATAAGCTAACTAGCTCTATGTAATTACACTCGAATCGATCCAGAGATATGGCCCAATTCCATTCATCTCTTCCACGATGATAAAATCCATTTATTTATCAGGAAAATATTTCTTATACTCATTGCATGCGTCAAGGAAATTATTTCATGTTACATTATATTTTAAATTTATCTTACTTTGATATTTAAACAACATTAATTACTACTACATCTCAATATTAATAAGTTGAGATCGAGTATATGAATTTTCACCAATTATTTTTTATCATTTAAATCCCTCTCACATCATTTATATCAAACAAAATGAACTTTTATGTTTACAATAAGAATAGCAACAATAATAGTGATGATGTTAAAGGTTCTACACATGTTTAATAGTATTTCAATTATGCAAGCATTAAATAACTAACATAATCTAGATTAAATAGAATTTATTCCTACTTTGCTCACATTCTCCCACCACTCTTGACTATTATCCACGTGCCATGTTCTCATTCATCAACTATATCTATAAATAACCTCAATTTTTTCCTCCCCTAACATAACATGTTTCTTTTATTCTACTCTTTCTTGAGTGTGAATAAGTATATGAGGATCACTATACATTTAATTAGCATTTGACTATTCTTAAAAGAAAATCTAATTGATGAAATCTTCACAGTAAATTGACTACTTATTTGTTTTTCTCTTTACATGCTCCATAAACAATAATAATTCTTTTACTAATTTACTCTTTAAAATTTTAAATATTGCTCCGTTCATAATAAATGATATTTTAGTTTGAATATACCACTTCGAAAGCTACTTATTCTTAAGAAAATTAAATATATTTTTACTAATTTACTCTTAATTTAAATGAGAGTGAAGCTTTGGTCATATAGCTTCCCATTTATGTTTTACTCTCTGTATTGTAATGTTTCTTATCCTCCATTAGCTATTATATATATATATATGTTACAATCTCATTCACTAATCTTTTATGTCATGACTAAAAAGCAACAAAAATAATCCTGATAACACCATTAATGGAGGATAAGTACAAACAGATTGAAAGAAGAAGCAGAGGAAGAAGGAGAGAAAAGAACAGTATTTTGAAAGAGTGTGCGTCGTTGCATTGAATGTGTTACACTCTTGATTACATCACTATAACTACCTATATATACACATTACTAATCCAACTCGCTCCAACTAATTTGATCTAGCTTGGCATTTTCTAACTAACTTCTCTACACTATCTAACTAATAATACCATATAGCTTGTTAACCACTCTTGCTGATCAACACTCCCCCTCAAGCCTATGGTTGAAAAATATTCTTCATTCCAAAATTGTTCAGCAGCTGATTGTGTTTTACCTTTTCTAAACTTTTAGAGAGTAAGTCAACTAGTTCATCCTTAGTGTTTATATATCAATTTTTAACATCCCTTGCTAGATCTTGAGAACTCAATTCCCTAAAAAAGTTTCAGTTCCCCTAAATCCTTCATTTTGAACTTCCTTTGAATATCCTGTCTGGTGTTACACAGAAGTTAATGGTTGTTAACAGCTATTAGTAGGTCATTATTACCAAAACTATCACAGTGTCATTTCCAATTAGTTTAGCGAACAATGAATAGTCACAGTGCTTTTCTTCAACCCCATCTGTACTGGTGCCTCTGTCAACTTCAAATTCCACTGCGTTGGTGCTTGTTTAAGACCATAAGAGAACTTTTCTAGTTCGTAGACCTTGTGACTCTCCTTCTGTCTTGTAAACCCTTTAGGAATCTCTATATACACCTTCTCTAATAAGTCATAATTGAGGAAGGCATTGTGAAACATTCATTTGATATATTTACCAGCCTTTGGAAACAACAACAGCTACCACATGAGATCTAACTCTCACCATATTTGCCACAAAATTGAAAGTTTCTCCACAATCTAATCCTTTCTTTTGACTAAAGCCTTTGACTCTCCACATTTAGACACTATAGGAATTCCCATATTTCTCAAAACATCATTTGTGGAGATTCTCCCTTTTAAAACTCTCCATAAAGAAAAGGATATTTTGGTAGGCAATCCCTTAATCCAGACCATCCTATACAAATCCCAAGTCCCTCTCTTCTTTCTGAGTAGTTCATATGCCGACTCGACAGTGAATATTCCAGAAGAGTGAGCAGTCCACCAAGCCTTATCATTCTGAGTTGCATCTCCAGGAGTAATATCTTTTAGGATGTATTTAGCCATATCTGCTGACAGCTTTTCTTTGGTAGTCTCTTCTGTCACGACCCAACCTCGTGGGCCGTGACTTGTGTCGAATTGGGCACCCAGACGCAAATATAAAGCCAGACGACAAATGCATATCTTATTTTCACAAAAATTTTCGGCAGAGTTTTCTTTGTTTATAGACTATCCAAACCCTGCATACAGAAAAGTTCCAGTCAACAACATATATATTCATACGACCCGACAAGGTCATCGCTGCGGTTAAACCGCCCAACATACATAACATACGTACATAGCCATACAAACCGTCATAGCCCATACACACACAGGCATCCACAGACCTCTAACCAAACAAACGGAATCATAAGACAGGACAGGGCCCCGTCATGCCCAGAACTGACGTACAAAATGCAACAGACTAGAATATATATAGATATACCAGAATGGGCTCCGGAGTAAAGGAGTACTTCAAACCGCAGACGGAGGTCTTAAGCTGATGGGTCTCTCACCTGTATGTTTGTATCTGCGGGCATGAAATGCAACCCCTGTAGCAAAGGGGGATCAGTACGAAATACGTATCGAATATGTGAAGCAGAAAGTACAGAGTATATATATATATATCAGGACAACCCTTAAAACAAAAGTACAACGGTTAAA
>DF366406.1:873-22810 GCA_000787875.1 Solanum virginianum
TAGCTCGGTGGATAGCGGCAGAGTTATGGCTATGCCTTCGCGGACTAGTGAGCTTACTATTTCTTTCGAAGGCCAAGTCTATGTATTCCCTACTGTTTCTCCTGAAAAGGTTCAATTTCCGTTGAAGCTGTGTAATTTAAGTGTTTTCAAGTCAATTTGTTCATAGAAGTTATTTACTCAATGTGGCTACAGTTGGATTCAGGAAATGATATTTTGTTTTTGTTAATGTAAAACGCGCAGGTGCAAGCGGTGATGCTATTATTAGGAGGGTCGGAGATGCCTAGTTATGTACCTAGCTCAAACTCTGTTGCACTGCAAAGAACTAAGGTGCTTGTTTCAATTTAAGTGTGGTTAAGCTAGAGCTTACTAGCGGCTGCCAGTGTTTACTAATTTTTGGGTTATGTTTGTAGAGTGTTGATAATGATGGCCTCACCAGGCCACACATTTCTCCGAGAATGGCATCTCTGATTAGATTCCGGGAGAAGAGAAAAGATAGATGCTTTGAGAAAACAATTCGTTATAATTGTCGGAAAGAAGTTGCACAGAGGTGAGGTGAAGCTTGACAACGTCGTTTTTTTCTTCATTCTCTTTGGTTACTAATACATTAAAAGGATTACTGAATAAGAATGTTTCTTCTTGTGGCCTTTATTGGTTTCAGTTAATGTGAACTTTAAAAAAAAAAATTCATTAGAGACTACTTAAGTTGTGTTGCCCAAATATTTGAAGTAGACTTGTATGAATAACTTGTAATACTTTTTTGAAGTGGATCCATCTAAAAGTACTGGCTGTATAGTGAATGGTACAATGAAGTAAATATAATTTTTCAAGAAAATTGTTTTTGGTTATAATAAAGGTTTTAGACTCTTGTCTGGATTCGTTGGAAACTATTATCATTCAAATTCAAGATTTAGTAATGAGGTTGATTACTCAAATATTCTTTTAACTGCTAAAGTTGCACTGTTTATAGGATGCATCGTAAAAATGGACAATTTGCCTCTTTAAAAGAAGCTGAAAAGTCGTCTTCTGGCAATACTAATTCAGGGGACAGTGCTGTTCATCCTGAACCTACGTAAGTATGGACCTTGTACCTTACTTCTGACAGTTCATGTCAGCAACATATTTGTTGAGAATCAGTTGCTCTGTGAATTGTCTGCTTTATCCTGTGCTTTGTGCTTTTGTAGTTGAGGCCAAGGACCTTGAGACTGAATTTCTTCCACATTTAATTTGTGTAACAATGGCTGTTATTGCATGGAGGATTTCATTTAGAAATATGAGGATTGTTCAGGTGGAAAGCACCTCTACCGCTAACCTTATGGCTATGGGTTCGAGACTTAAAGTCAGCTTGCTAACAAATCAAAAGACAAAAACAAAAAACAGTAGCAAACCTATGACACAATGATTTATTTTGCTTCATATTCAGCTTACTTGCCCTTCTGTCTGTTTACATCACTTGGCTTATTGACAATTCTGCATTCATATTTGGCTTACTATTCTGCAATCTCTCTTCCTTTTTCTTTTTTTTGGGTTAAGTTATTGAAATTTTTATTACTACAATCCCCTATTGTATCTTAAATTGCATCAACATAATGTAGAATAACATGGTTGTACCAAAAAGCTAGCAAAATAAGACATCTTTCTTTAAGGCTATGTAAATTTCTACTATTCTGCAGCCTCTTTATGTTATTGGATTAGGATATTACTTTTTCTTTTTCCTCTTATAATCTGCATTTACTTCCCTTGAACTTACAGACTAAGAAGATGTCACCACTGTGGTACTAATGAAAGTGAGACCCCTGCAATGCGGCGGGGCCCATCAGGCCCTAGAACCCTCTGCAATGCTTGTGGGCTTATGTGGGCAAACAAGGTATTGCGCAGTTGGTCTGCCTGTTCATTCTGTTTCCCCCACCCCCGAAAAAACATTAAACCCAAAAAAAAGACCTTCTCAAACACGCATTTCTTATGCTTTGCTGACATTTGATGATCAAGAACTGCTTCCACTGCCTGTCAAGCAAATGATGTAATTACATTGATTTCTAGTCTTGGCTTAGGTTCTCAGGGACAACAATCAACGTCAATGACCAGATTATTGGGTTAAGAGTTGACCTGATGATTTAGATCTTGCTTTCTTTTTAATGGCACTGCCAGTTTAGTCTTATGGCAAACACTATAAAGGGTTATTTAGTTTGTTGCTGTCAAAATAATGGATTGCAAGTTAGGCATGTCATTTACATGGTTTATGTTGATCTTCTATTCTTGGATATGATTCAAATATTGAAGTGTGTGCTGATCTTTCTAGATGCTTACAGGCAGAGTTATGGCTATACATGGTTTATGTTGATCTTCTATTCTTGGATATGATTCAAATATTGAAGTGTGTGCTGATCTTTCTAGATGCTTACAATAAATGCGTTGATGATTCTTATTTATTTGTTTATTTTCAATTTTATTACCCATCTGTTTGCTCTTGTTACTTGTTTTTTTATTCACCTTTTGTTTTTGTCCATTTCTAGGGTATGTTAAGAGATATTACCAAGGGAGGGAGATTTGGACCCACTGACAAAAGCGAGCCAGTAAGTAATTCGTGAACAAATGGCACATCCCTCTTAACTGTCTTACAGAACCGGTTTTATGTACGTTGTCAATGATAGACTATTTGAGGATCAATACTTATGTAACATGCTGTGATGAAGCATCAATATGGAAGTACCCTCTTCTTCCCTCCCTCTTCCCTCCCTCTTTAACAAAAGGGTAGGAAAAAGAAATTAAAGAACAAGCATGTAGTGGTGCTCTCTTAAGATGAAGATTCCTACATGAGATCTTTCTCTGAATTACTAAATCATTCTTTTCACTCGAGGCAAAGTCTCCTGCCATATCTTTTATTGAATTACCAAATTAGTCCCTCTTGCACATGATCCAAAAATTTCTGACGTGACATTGTTTACTTATAAATCTTAAATGTTTGTACTTTTACCTCTAATCTATCAAGAGTTTGCGAGGCTGTAGTTTGTTGTTCAACTTTGTAGCACTGATTTTACTTTTGTCATGTAGGGAACACTTGATATCAAGCTGTCTACCATTGCACCTGAGAACTCTTATTTAAAGCAACATCAAGAGGTAATCTTTTTTAAGCAGTATCTATGCTATCTAGGTATCACGCAGAGACAGTAGTTTGCATGCAGTTCTCTTGGAACTATAGTAATTAATAGATGCCTAAATTGCCCACACATAATTGTATGACTATTCCTCCCTTCTTTTCCTTTGAGGTCCAGTTTGAGTCTTGATGAGTTGGAAAATACACTTAATTTCCACATTCGGATTGGAAATTTGGGCATTTGAAAATTTCCTTGCATGTCCCTCTTCAATTTTTTTTTCTTTTTGGTTTAACTGTCTTTCATTGGCTTGAGCAGGGAAGTTCAGGAGAGACAAAGCTTACGGAGGAAAATCCTTCAGTTACAACTTTTGAGCTGGTAGTCATATTTGAAGTATTTTTGGTTTATATTGATGGCTCTCTGAAATTGTTTGTTCTATCATGTTAATCCCTGACCTGAAAGCTCAAGTGATGTTGTCATCACACGGATACCCTCTTGTTTCCCTTGAAAGGACTGAGTCGTCTAAATGAGGATTCCCATCTAGGAAATTAAATGCAGGTATATGAGGTACTTATAATTATACGTAACCAACTTTGGGGTAGATAAGGAGTTCATTAAGAGTTATTTCTACAAAAAAAAAAAAGGAAAAAAAAGAAGAAGAAAGGAGTAAGTTCGCCAGGATTGGTTTTCTCTTTTTGTTTTGGAGCTCAGTCCCATTATGTGCAAACCCTTTTGGATTGTTGGACATGTACACTTTGTTTGGATGGTTGTTATATCTTGTGTCATAATGTATTGTGTTGTATTGTATTGTATCGTACTGTATTGTTCTAATGATTACAATGTTTGGATAGATTGTATTGTTCTCAGTTGTTATATAATGTCATACATCCATAATTTGAATGATAAACCTATAATAAATTGTAGGATATGTGGCAGATATACCATGAAAAAATAGTGTAAATGATAAAGTAGAATTATTAAATAAATAAATAAAATAAAAAATGAGAAGAAGATATTAAAATAACGACACAACTATACCAAATCGGTCGTTACACAAAATGAGTCTTTTCATTGTTACTTAACGATGGAATTAACGATATGATACAATAAAATTTAAGTAACAATCAAAACAAACATTGTATTTTAACTAACAATACAATACAATATAACGGGTAACAACCATCCAAACAAGGGGTTAGTGTGGGATAGAGGAGGGAAAGAAACTAACAGCATGCCTTTAAAGTAGTGGAAATCTCTATTTGAAAGATCACAGTTGTTTACTTTTTTATTCCTTTTGGATACATTTGTGAAGTAACTCTTTTTTATTCATCAATGTATAGAATGCATGGCTTGTGATTTTGGATGCTTTGATCCTTGTGTAACTATATAATGCATCTCTCTTTGGACGATCTCCAATGCCTTCCATATGGCGACTTTGATTTGTTAGAAAAAAAGAATTTGTTGTTTGCTCCCACGTACATAGATTTCTAATAGTGCTGAAAGGCTAGTGGTATCTTTTAACGCAGGATAGGCAAGAAGCTGCAGATAACTTTGCTGATAGTTCTCCTGTTGGTATTGGAAATTCTTCAGTTAACATTGATGAAGAGGTAACTTCAAAAAAATCTTGGATGTTTCTCAGTTTTAACTTTCTTTTTTTCCTTTTTCCTATTTTCATTGTTTAGACGATGATTTTGTTAGTCAGCTATGTTGCTCCTCTGTTCTCTGTGGTATGCGTGAATTTCTTCAGCACCTTTTTACCTCCACCACCCCCAGTCTAAACAACGGATAAAATGGTTAAGACTTAGACGGTTTAATACATTTTTTGGGTTCTTTTCAATAGGAATTGTTCTCGTGGTGTTGGATTGTTATTTGTCATCCATGAACAAGATCAATGACACAACCCGTTGGTCCATTTCATTCAAAAGTCCTTAAAATATTTGGAGATTATTCAAAGTGTTTGTTTCTTAAATTAGCCCATCATTTTCAACTTCAAACTTGATATATAAAGTTTGAGAAATGAGTTTTAGGAGTTCTTTCAAGTTCCGCTCACAACATTAAACTTCGTTTTCATGTCCAAACACAAGTTGAGCTTCCAAATACCCTTTTTTTAACTTTACTTGGAGTACTATATTCTTTTCAAATATCAATGAGTCCATTTCTAAACGCCTGCTAAATCTTTCAAAAGCTTCACTTACCTAGCCTTTTGGTTCAGCAGGATAATCTGGACGAACTTGCAAATGCTTCTGGAACTGAATTTGAGATTCCTGCAAACTTCGATGAACAGGTCTGTCGGAGACTTCTTAAATTGGTATACTCCAGTAAATTTGTGGACTTCATTAGTGAATCTGAACATTATCTGTTTGTATTTACAGATTGGCATTGATTCGCATATGGTTGTTCACTGGCCTGCGACGTGACATACATTATTTCAAGTTTAGTCAGAGCATGAAGATTCCAATCAATACTAGGTGGTGTTATATTAGAAGTTGTAAATCATCTGTCAATATTATAGCCAAACCTCGCTTATGTAAGTTAGAAGCTGGTACTATAGGAGGTACTGCATATTTGTATATACTTTGGTTGATACATGTCAAGAGAATTTTTCTTGAGTTGCTTAGTTTGGATCATTTCACCAAATTTTATAATTTCCTTTTATAAGCAGTTTCATTTATCACTATTTGATACCAACTAGAAAATTATTTTTTCGAGATATTTTCGTGACCTTCAACAAACAAATCTGAGAAGTGTTTTTTCCTCATTTTTAATGTGTTTTGTCTTAGCTTTTACTCCACATTGAAATTTAAGAAATTAAAAGACTCAAATCTAATGATTAATGATCAATTTATTGAAAAGATACTTGCATAATTCAAAGTCCACCAATGTGGCGCGAGCTAATCCAATCTTATTGGGTTTAATTATTTCTAATGCACAATTATTTAGTAGAACGCTTACAGAGAAGTATTTACTCCCTCAGTCTCAAATTAATTAAATTTTTAATTTTTTTTTCAATGTTCAAAATAGTTGAATTGTTCAAAATTCAAAAAGAATGTTTGAAACTATATTCATATTTGTCATTTCATTTATTAAAATTTTATATTTCTTGAAGTTACACTACATATTTATGATTTCACAAAGGACAATAGTGAAAAATATGATGTAAATTTTGTCTTTGAATGTTTTTCTTGATATATGTGCATTACCTCACAAATTCAATTAATATGAAACAGAAAGAGTATTATACTGTAACAGCAAGGCAAGGACTAGTATATTAAAAATGGTGAAATCCACCTTTAAATTTTATAATTTTGACACAAGCTTTTCAGGTACCAGAAGTATTAATATTCAAATTACAGCATTTGAAGAGGAACATCGTTGTGCAGAAAATGACAAGAACTTCCCAAATAAGAGTGATGATATCTCCCTACGAATTATTGCATTTGGCAAAATTGAGAACGCAAAAGAAGGATCAGACTCAAAAATTGACGGCTAGATGATACAATTGCCAATTATCATTACCAAATGGCAACAGAACTAGCCTCATCCTATAAAGATTACCATACCAAATGGCAACAGAACTAGCCTCATCCTATAAAGATAAAAACCCCCTACTATTTCCTTCGTACAGCTTCAATGAACAATGAATTTATAGTTGACGAAATAAATAGAAAAAATATGTGGGTAAAAGCGAAGAGCGATCAGCTTAGCAAAACATCGCCCATGACAAAGAATAGCAGCACCTCTACTGCACCAGAGATGGTTTGCGATGATGGTGGAAAGAGAATAAATTCACTCATGAATGGTCAACTCCTGCATCTTTCGAGTCTCTTATGCACCTACTGTTGGATTAATACCAATATTATGTCCACCACCGTTTGAATCTGCACCACCATACATTGGTAACTGTATCTCACCTGAATGGGATGCATTGCGCAATCTTGTAGAGTTGCTAGGAGAACTGCTGTATGAATCAGTTGAGCCACTGCTTGTAGTGTACATTGATGATGTTGGTAGCCCATGAATCTTTGGAAGGCCTGTCTTATCAGTACCCAAGCTATAACCCCTTTCAACAGTCTCAGCATCAAGTGGTAACTCCTCCAATGTCTGCAAAACCAGAAAACATTAGTTCCAACTGAAAAGTACTCCATAAAAAAAGTAATTATAAGCCAAGGAAACCTAGAGAATGATGACAAACAGAACATCTTTTTTTTTTATTTGCACCGTGTGTCCGAGTTTCTTAGAGCCCCGACTAATCCCGGCGGTGCACAGGCCCTCAACAAGGAGTTCCCCGCAAGTGCACCACGGTTAGTTCAGGTTTTACCTAGTCCGATGGCCCTCAGAAATTGTTTGCACCCTGTGGGTTTCAATCTTGATACCTTGAAAGGTCTATTACCACCGGGCCAACCCCATGAGGGTTAACAAACAGAACATCTTAAAGAATTGGAACCACTAGGATATAATTACAGATGGTTTCACAAGGAGATCAATGGCAATCAGAATATTTGGCTGAACTAATTTCACGAGGTGTACATTGAAATGAGAAAAAGGCAAAGCAGATGACGAGTTAATGTTGTCATACTTCTTCCCAACTTAAACAAACATTTCTTCTTACTTCCTAAAAAAAGTCTAAAATAAGATTGTAGTTATCAAAACCATAAACATTCTATCATAAAGCTTAGAGAGCCTTGAAATGTAATACACGCAAAAATATACAGTGTGAAAATGGTGCCGATTTGACCTTGAAAGCTTGCTGAAGAACACGAAGTGTCTCACGTGTACGCTTTCTCTTCATGGCTATCTCATCAGGTTCTTGCAACATTTCTTCGAGGAGGTTTTCTCTGCAACAAATAGCAAGCACCAAAGATAAGAACGAGTACATGCAAAATGTGTAGCATTTGAATTGGCTAAGCTGCCAGGCACTAGAACCAACACACAAATACATAAGCATGTAAAAAATCATGCAGCTAAGCTAACGAAGGATCAATTAGTCACTATCCAGTAAAGTGACTTGATGAAAAAGAAATTCCACTTCCAATACCTGTAGAGTTTCTTGATAAACACATTGTGAAGATCTCTTATGGTGTGATTTACCTGGAGAAAGATTAACACAATTTGGTCAACAAAAAAGAAATCCGAATCGAAAATAAAGATCACATAAGCATTCTTACTCAGAACTGAAAACACAACACACAGAGTCTAAATAAAGCTAACAGACACCAGATACTGTTTCCCTCATATTGGCTATTTAGACAAATTGTATCAACAAAATGTAGTCAACAGTTCCAACTATACAGAAAGTTCCACCAGATAAAATAAAGTAGTTCACAATTTTCACAGAATCAGCAATTGAAAGAATACCTGAATGGAACTGGACCGATTGATACTATGACACAACATAAAGTTAGCTGAAGTTAGAATAGAGAAAGTTACTCTCACCGGATAAAATTAGCCTCTTAACTGTTGGCAGAAAACCAAAACAGTACCACTAATCCCCTGTGCTTTTAGAATATAATAGAAAGCAGATTACTGTGTTTGTTTTATCCATTCTGCCCCCAGGTTATCTGAAATCCCATGTTGGTATATTACTACTTATTCTAGGATTAGTGTCTTCTAATGCTGAAAAATCTGCTTCAGAGAACATCAAAAAGGGGAAATAAAATAATGCAACAAGATGGGCAGAACTTCTATCTAGTGTTATCAAAGACGCGCTCAAGCCCTGAAGCGAGGCTCAAAACATGTTGAGCACTTCGCCTCGCTTAATGTGCCTTTCAATGCCATCATCAAGGTTATAATGCATACTTTCCTTGCCAATGTACCTCTTCTGAAGAGACGACACTAAACAATTGATATTTCAGTACATCAAATAATTTTTCAATTTCTCTGTTCATGTATTTGTCATTCATGCTTATAAATTATTTGTCTTGGACTAAACATATATATTTGTATTTTTTCCTCCCTTTGCGCCTTTTTTTTATTAGAGCCCACACGTTATCTACACTTTGCGCTTAAAGCCCCAATGGACCTTACAGCTTTTTTTGCACTTTTTGCTTTTGACAACACTGCATCTATCATCATTTAATCAGAAAATAGAAACTGCTAGAAGAGTAGATCTAGGAATCCTCAAAAGACTACTGCTAGATGGAAACAAAGAACCCCTAAGCATAAGTCCATTGAAAGGCCATTCACATAGATGTCAAAAACACAGAGCATGAAATAAGTAGAGGACCAAGTCATTGCGATTCAGAATTACCAGAAAATGCATGATTGCTTTAGGTACTGAATCTTCAATGTTCTTCCTGACAACGTCATAGTAAGACCGCAGTAATAGTTTTGTAATGGCAATTTCAATAGTCTCCTGATCTGAATGAGTTTCTGAAGGCCTCAAGACGCTTGGAGGCTTCAAGCAAAACATATAGAGATGTCATATTTAATTTCATCACCAACCTTATCTGTAAAGAAATCATACAGCACAGAGGGCCTTCAAAATTCTTACGTCTTTCAAGTGGATCATTGAGAAAGCATGATCCATGCTCTGTACAGGCTCACTGAATGGCTTACTAATAAAATTGTCTTTAACAGATTGACGATTGTCTGAGCCACCAAATATTGATGATATTCCCCAACTTGAACCAACATTTGATCCTAAATGAAGAAACATGTCAGCATTGGCTTGGCAATAAGACCCAGCAAAAAAATATTTTTTAAAGATTATATGGAGAAAGGAAATATGAATTCATAATACCAGCAACAGAAAAGTTCATGGTGTTTTTTGAGCTAAAGAGTACCATAAGTTACATGAGGAAGGACTTTTTCATCAAGCCACATTTGCAAATGGCTAATCCTTGCATACAATACTCATTCCTTCTTGTCAATAAGATATTTTTGACTTGTCAAATAACTAATAACTCATGTATGTTCAAGTAACAAAAATGTGGCATAAAGGAACACATCATGTATCACCAGATGAAAACACACCTGATGCTGTTGTTTTCTCAACCTCTGGTGCAGGACGAACAACCTGTTCCCAGTCCAAAGGAACACTAATCAATGCAAGTACTTAAGTTTCTTAGTACTTGAAATATGAAAGCTGTGTGATGTTAATCAGGGAGTCAATGAAAAAAAATAACTTGGATATGCTATAGCAGAAAAGGGCAACCTGATCAGGGACAAAACCACCAACTGATCTTGCAAGGATAGCACGTGATTTTAGACTTCTTTCAGAGGTTGGTGCTTTTTCTAAATCTACACCATCCTGAGTAGCAATAAACAAATAAACAATTAATATCAGTATGATATATTTTGCAAAACCAATTGCAAAAGACTGTGAGCAACAACTGAAAATTTTACTTTCTGCCTTGGATTAGGTGCAGCAATCCTAGAGGACTTGACCTGCTGTAATGCCATCTCATGAGCTTTAGTCCCACCAATAAAATTTGGATGTGAAGTATTTATGTAATCCATCTGCAACCGAAAAAATAATTAAGTTGAACAATATACAAACTTAAAGAGCAAAAGATTCATACTAATTTTAGCGATTTGCTAAAGCAATTCACAAACTTTTACAGCAAGATGCTTTTGAGAACAATCAAATGAGCTATTTTTTATCTGAGATATCAGATGAGCATAGACCCTGAAACCATCAGTTAACTACACTGCAGAACAATACAATAATCGCAAAATTTGATTGTGATATGTATGGAAGAATGGATTCAAATTCTTGCTTAGGATTTCAAAGTAGTTGACAGTTATCGACACTCAACAAACTTGATCATCAAAGTCTGTTTTATTAGGTATAAGCAAAACTAAATAAAACACCCAACATTTTGACATACCTCCATCTCAATAAGGTGCCCAATCATTACTTCTGAAGGTCCCAGTCCTTCGCGTAAAAAATTTCCAATAACCTCATCCATGCGTTTTCTCAAAACTGGAAACCGTTGCAACTCATTGACCATACAACGATGGCTCATCTGTGAAGGAATCATTCAAGTTAGAACAGCAATTATAAGAATGCATAACCAGAATAAAAAGGTTGTCAACATTGGCCTACTTTAACCAGCTCATCATATATAAATCTTGCACACTGAAAACTCGGGTCCATTAAACGTGCTATTTGCCTTCGGATGAGAACTTCAAATGGTACCTGCATATATACAATAATTAAGATGCAACCAACCAATCGTCATAAATACCACAGGAAGTATTCGAGAAACCGTTCAACTTTTGGCTCAAAAGCAAAGAACAGGTTAATCCTTTGGAATTACTTCTGGCACAAATAATGCAGATTTGGCACCCGTTGCATTTTGAATGGCAGTTCGGATGTCATCATCGGTTAAATCTTCACAAGGATCAACTTCCTGCGGGAGAAAGAGAAATCTGATGAAATTTGATAAGCAACTGAACCTAGGATAAACATTCCAATTATACACATCAACATACAAATTGTCGTCATCAACATTTTTTGCGGCAGATGTAGAATTCTTGTATATGAAACCTTAAGAGTTAACAATTGTGGTTTATCGACAGAAGGAGATGGTCGATAAAAGACGATTCAAAATGGAAGATATATTTTGATTATTCGACTATGTATGTGGATGAAAACCAACTTAAGTGCACAATAGATGAATATTAATTATGGATTGTACATGTGCACCACAACCTTAGCAACAATCTATGAAGACCATGCTGATAAAATATTTATTGCCCAATAAAAGCACTATAAGCCATTGAGAGTTGGCCATGCCAACGAAAGCATACATACAAGCTATCTATTGACAAAAATGGCATCAATGTCATTTGGCTGCAAACATTAGCAAGTCTATAGATGAACTTCAATTCTCCAAGCAAGAAAAGAATAAAATAGACATTGCAAAAGAATTTATTTTTTTTGGTTGACTGGTGTCGGGGTTAGCTTTCGCACACCTTGACTAATTCCACTAGATACCTGCCACCGGCCACCGGAAATAGGTACTAAAAAAGTAAAACTAAATTAACGTGAAACTTAACAACTTTTACCACCAAAAACAAAGCTAACATGAAAGAAGTAGACCTCCAAACTCTTCACAAATATATTCTGAAAAATGTAATGAATTCTTGCTCCACCAGACAGCTCAGAAGTTGACATTTCTTCATTTTTGCCTTCTATCATTGAAGAGAATGCTGCTCTCGACCCAAAGAAAAAAACAAAACGAAAAAGACAGACACTGGTAATGAGGTTAGGAAGGGTAAATGGTCAATTAATATGATATTTTATACTAGAAAGCAACATCAGATATAGGAGATAGAATCCAGTAAAGGACTACTATTAACTATTGCAAGGTTTAGCCACATTACCTTCACAGTACTTGGAAAGAATGTTCAGAAGGAGAGCACCCATACCAGCCTAGATTCAGGGGATTAGCACAATGATGTCAATAAATAGTTCAGAAACAATAGCTGAATAAACTACAGTAAACCTAGCAGAAAGGAACCCCACAGGACTCAACAAATGGTAGTACTATGACAAACTCTCCAGAACTTCAGCCCAATGCTTAGTAAAGCAAAGGGAAGACAAAAGAAATTACCTTTGACTCCGTGATCTCCCCATAGCTAGCATGCTCCTTTGCGACAGCCACAAGTCCAGCACTAATGCGTGATTTCAATCCTGGAAGAAGTTTTTTGATGTGTTGTACCAAAATCTGCATTTAACAAGAAGTTCAAGTTAATATCTGATTTGAAAGCAACAAGATGTCCCATACCACAACTGGAAAGCAAACAGCATGCATGGAAAATTTGCATGTTCTTTGGAACAGGACAATGGCTGGGATTGGGGTGAAGGTGGGTGATAACCAATCATCTACTTGATGTGGAAAACAATAAGAAGACAACAGGTGTCTGTTACAGAAAATGCAAGTAAAAGAAAAAGGTGCAACCCTAACCGGAAAGATACCATTAACACTTCATTAGAGAAAATAACCCCAGAAATGAGTATAAATCACAAGGAAGACATGATTCTCATCCAATAAACAGCAAGGTATATATTAGGAGACCAGATTGACACATATGGAACATGATACTAGAATTTGTCATACAGAAAGAGCGTCCAGATTATGATGTTTATTATCAAGAAGTAATGAACTGCTTGGTACGTCCAGATTATGATGTTTATAATCAACAACAACAACAACATACCCAGTGAAATCCCACAAGTGGGGTATGATGTTTATAATCAAGAAGTAATAAATGCTTGGTGAATCCCTAATCACATATGCTGGAAACCCAAAAAGAAGAGTATAACATAGACCACTACATGTATAAGTGTTGTTTGTGCTGTGCTTCACTTGTTCCATAACATGGTTACTGTAAAGAAAAACTTTCTTCTACAACCACCAGTGACAAGGTAAGCATGTAGTATTTCTCAAAACATATCCTTTTGCTGCATTTTCTTTTTTGAATTCAACATGTCAAGAACATTTTAAAACTCAAAAAAAAAAAACTTTAGAGGATGAAAATTTTAAGTTATTACTTGATGTGGAGGTATTTTAAAAATGACTGAAAAATAATAAAATATAAAGTTAGACCTTATTGTGGTTCACATATTTTACAAATAATCAGTCCTAACAAGCATGCAATGCGAGTTTTGCCAATTCAGTCCTAACAGCACTTACCTGGTTCAACTTTTTTGCCAATTGAGGTACACCACAGCGATCAGCAAGATCACTATATACCTTCAAGGATAAGTAGATAAAATAGAAGATTGTTAATTGATATAGACAAGAAATCAACTAAAAGGGAGATGGTAGAAAACATACAGGACGACTGCGGAAGAACTTCTCCTCAGCAACAAGTGCATCCTTAATGCTCCGGTTCATCATAATATCCTGTTTTGCATAATTTAGCTATAGTATTGAAGACTTATAAAGCAAGTATATATGAGTATTTATGAATATATGCACAGAGATACTGTTGCTCATATGTAGCACATAGTTATCTTGTTACCCTATACTTTTCTCTCTGATGAACAAAATCTTTACCTTATACTTCTATATATGAATAAATCTAGACTGCTAGAAGCAGTACACAAAGTAGATTTGTTGTATATTATGCACGGCTGCTACGATTTTCCAGATTTGAATACAATTTTTAAGATTTACAAGTTCTTTCCCTACTGTAAAGTTTCACTGGATCTTGACACTCATTCTGGTCCTCTTCGGGTATTCAATGGCTACACCTTTCTCCAAAGTTGCTCGGACTCGGGTGCGGGTGTCTGATACGGGTGCGGATCGAGGTCGGATCCTTCATGATCTAATTTTTAAGATTCGGGGATATGGATCCATGTATGGATACGGGTGGGGGGATTCGCCTAAAAATAATCAAAATATTTAAAAATAGAGTGATAAAACCTAATTATGAGATATTATGTGGAGAACTTGAAGAAAATCCTAGAAGGAGATTAAAGAAGAAGGCGTGTCATAGAAATTTCTATATAAAAGGTATTCCATTTTCTTCAATTTCACCTTAGCTTTTGTATTGATTATAGAAATCGTTCGAACCGTCCAAACTTTCCCCACCGATTTTGGTCAAAGTACCCGAAACCGCTTGACCAAGTCGGACACGGATCCCACACCCACACCCATGTCGTGTCGACACGGGTGCGGCACCAAAAGTGAAGAGTCCGAGCAACTTAGCAATAGAGCGCTATAATGCCTTAGACTCTTCTCTTTTGGCACAAAAGGAAAGAGTGCAGGAGAGGAATCATAAAGCTTGAACAGTTTATTACCTCTCTGAATCCATCATAGGTTTAATAATAGATGCTTCAAAATACCATCCCTTTTCCTTGGATTTTTTTGGTTATGGCATCCTATTAGTGCTTTTAATTATCCTTAAAAATAATTGTATTATTTAAGGATTCAAAATAAAACATTGGCTTGTGGTATTCAATAAAGATTACCCTGTGTTCAAAAAGAAAATCACACAACAAAATGAAAAGCCAGCGGCCCA
Source organism: Solanum virginianum (assembly GCA_000787875.1). Taxonomy (NCBI): domain Eukaryota; kingdom Viridiplantae; phylum Streptophyta; class Magnoliopsida; order Solanales; family Solanaceae; genus Solanum; species Solanum virginianum. Next base: position 15,939 of record DF366406.1, read on the forward strand.
ATACCAATTTAGCAGCCAAGAGATTTAAAAGGAAACAAGACCTGAGATGTGTCACATGCTTCAGACATGAAGGTAAATATGCAATGTACCACACAGTATTTGAAAAATAAGTATTGCCAGCACAACAGAATTTCTTGTCTTAAAGAAGCTGTGTTGTGCAAAGATAACCATGAAAAAGGTAAAAACCACATATATCTAAAAGGTATCAACTTAAAATTTAGTAAGACTGTTAAAAACATGCAATTAGATAAACAAAACCACTCCTAGGAAAAGAAAACTAGGTAGAGGTGCTTCTCAGAAACCTAAAGACTGTAGATATACATGAAGAAAGTGAATTTTTCATTTTTGGTTCTACACCCATCACAACATGCCTGATAAGAACAAGTATAAAAAGAAATATGGTAACCTCATATGCAACCACAAAACATACATATGAATCAAACGAGCAAAACTCGAGAAAAAAAAAAAACTCATGAGAGAAACTACGTTCTCCACCAAAAGTGTAGCTGGATGTATTACCTCCTGATTACGATTCACAATACCAACATAACCAAGGCGAAGGGGAATCACTTTTCCAAGTAAAAAGTTGCGAGCATCTGTACCCCTATCCATGATGTCCAACTGCGAAAACAATGGAAATACAAGTAATTTTAAAACAATTATCAGAGAAAAGATATAATCAACTCCAGGATGAAATTCTTTTCCTTTCACACTGACCTTTGTGATGACTCCAATGGTTCGATAACCTGCAAGAAGAATCTCTCAAATAAGAAAGCACCTAAACAACTAAACTCCCTAGCATAGAAAATATTGTTGCAACATACCATCAGGGTCAGCATTCCCAGCAATCTGAAGAGCATCTGAGTTGGCTAAGTCAGAATTAGCTGGTGTTACAGCCAATATTAAGCAGCTTGGGAGCTTAATATATGACATGATCATTGTTCTGATCCGAGCTTCAATATCAGAAGGTTGATCTCCAACAGGCACCTTTGTTATGCCAGGCAAATCCACTAGAGTAATATCAAGAACATTCGGTGAGAAAATTTTCAACCGTATCTGCTTGTCCGAGACACCTTTATTTCCTCCTGCTTCCCTTTCTGTCTCCGCCTAATGCCAATGATGAAAAATTGGCAGTTAGAAAAGCGAGAGTTATATTGAAATTTCAAGTAGAAGAGATCCAATGATCAATAACTGAGACTGCATAATGTTGAGTGTCACTCCCTCATGCAATTGTTGCTACTAGAAGTTACTACGCATATATTTCCAAAATCCACGATCAGTCTAATAATATCTCTTTGTTCCTCTGGCTTTGGTCTGCAATTTGGAGGGAGAGAAATACAAAGGGCTTTTGAAGGGGAAGAAATGAGTTTTGAGAAGTTGAGGAGTAGTCTTAGGTCCCTTATTTATTTTTATCTTTGGTGCATCCATGTAGGTCCAGGATGTATAGGAAATTGGGTAACTTCTGTAGAGAACTGTAACATCCCAAGTCATTTTAGCAAAAATTGAGTTGGAATATTAAAAAAGGGCCTAAAACATGTTTAAAAATGGCTTCAGTGGAATTTTTGGCCAAGGGATTCCAAAGATAATTTTTTGAGGCAAAGCAGCAAAACAAAAGAGTGCGCGACAAGTCCACGTCGCGGACCCACCCCACCACAGTTCAATTTTTTTCACTAGGAAAATTTATAAGGAAAATGAACTGGGATGGAACAAATTCGCGTCGTGGACTTGCTTCACTATGGTACCCAATTTTCAGTTTTAAGTAAGCGCATTCCCATCATTTCTCCACCCAACCTAGACTAAACCCCATCGTTCTGAGACTATTTTCGTCCTAATAGAAGCGTACAACCATTCTTTCTCAAAAACACATACTTCAAAAGAACAGGGGTTAGGGAGAAAAGGAGAGAGCTAGATTTGAGAAAGATCCTTCCAATTCCCAATGAAATCTTTGCACTACCGGTATGTAAGGTTTCCCAAAAGTTATTTTAAGTCCGTTTCAATATGTATTGACTAGCAATTTCCACCCAACGTAAATTATGAGTTGAGTTCAATCTCTCTTCTTCGTTTTGAGTAAATTCCTTTAAATTATTTACATATGCTATTTATTTGAAGTGGATTTTGTATACATACTCTATTGTCAAACTAAGTTATGAATGTCACGACATCATATTGCATTTATTTAAAACTCTAAAGAATTTATGTAAAGCTATCAAGTCTATGGTGTGAGTTGGATTAAAGAAGTGTCTTGAGTTGTAATTTCAACATGAGTTATACAAGAAGCCTAATGTCTATATTTTGAGCATACATACGAGTACCCCAAAATAGTGATTTTATAATTGTAGTTGAGTTACAAACTATTGCTTTATGTATCCACTAAATTGAGACTTTACTCATTTAAAGAGAGGTGACAAGTTAAGAAAAGCTAAAGTTGGACTAAGTCCCCAAAGATTGAGCAAGTATTTGAGAAAATATACTTTTATGTTATGAGCATATAAATAATATTTTGGGAGTAGTATTTAGCACCGATATGGGTAAGAGTAATAATAAGATGAACTCACAACTTACGTAGCCAGCATAGGATAGGATCATGCCAAACTAGTACAACTCCTCATATACAACTTAGATAGACAAGTTAGATGAATCCATAAGTTAAGTTTTGTCCCTTACCCTGGTAAGGTATTGGATGGCTCTAGCAATGTGGGTCAGACGTTGATGGTTGTTGGTTAGAGAAATTCCCCAAGTTGAAAGTATACTATTTTCATGTATCTTGAGTTGCATTTATTTATGCATTTAAAACCATATGTTTCATTTACATTGCATTATTTCTGTCACTGAGTTAATTCTGAGTTAAGCCTATGAGTTGAGCATTTTTATCCTGAGTTTCCTGTTTTGACCATTTTACATACTCATACATTCCACATACTGACATCGTTTTGACCTGCGTCAATTTACAATGCAAACACAGGTGATACAGATCCTCCCGAGCGCCCCATTGATGATCCAGCTTTCCCGAGTTGCTATTGGTGAGCCTCATTGTAGTTCGAGACACCTTATGTCTTTATTTTCTTTGGATTACCATTTTATTTCAGTTATGATAGTCGTGTGCCTATCACGGTGCCTGTTTTAGAGTCAGACCTTAGAGGCTTCATAGACTAGCTATCACGGTATTTTGTTTCAAAGTCAGACCTTAGAGGCTTCATAGACTAGTTGAACAGCATTACATTTTTTTTATTGTCTTTGAACAGCTTTGGTTCACATATAATCATTTAAAAACTTTAGCAGTGTTATGGATATTGTGCCTGATTCGAGCCATTCCTTATATATAAGCCTTCCACCAAGTGAAGTAGCCAAGCCAAGTGGTTCGCTTGGGGCCAGAAATGATTTTCGGGTGCTGGCCCGGCCAGGGTAAGATTCAAGGTGTGACAAGAACCATGCCATTTGTAGGTTCTTTACTTTTTGGTATATTTCTAGTATACAGCCGATTTTGCCCTTTGTGATTCATGAAATTGTTTTCCTGATTAAAAAAAAAAACTATCCATCTTTAACCAAAACTGATGCACAGACAGCCAATAATCTTTCAATCAGAACTACTGTTTCTCCAAGCTCATGTCAGGGAAACACTATCTTCAGAATACAGCTTACCGTACAGATATTGTATATACTGCAATAGGAGTAAAGCATTGTCCCTTTGAAAGATATATTCATGTCAGTATTTCAACTAAATATTGCCATGACCAAAGTGGATCCTATGCAAAGGAAAGAAGAGTGTCCATATGTAATCACTGAATTAGTGAGAAGAGTACAAATGAGATGCCAATACACCATCTAACAATGTAACATAAGTGATTCTCAGGACCTGTGTACAATAATATCATCATAACTAGCATGACAATTTAAACAATATGCTTACACCCATGAGACAAAGGAGTGAGTGATGGATCAACCAATCAATGGATTGAATAGAGTGGAAGGACATAGAGGGGCTGAACAACTTCAACTACTTTTTGACCGAGGCATAGTTGAAATACTTAGCAGATTAGTCTATTTCATAAAAAGAAATACTTACTAATTTAGTCTCTTAAGGAAAAATTGGGTATTATCACAGGTGAAAGATAAATGAACTAGTTTTTTGCCGAGGTGCAGATGCAATACTTAATAATTTAGTCAAATTCATAAATAAATACTTAATAATAGTCCTTTTAGGAAAATTAGGTGTTTTCTACAACCGAATAGATAAATGAACTCGTAGAAAAGAGCTGAAAAAGTGTGTTAACTAGATTCGTAACTTTAACATTATTTAAACGTGAAATAGTGTTCCGGAAGGGCAGGGGTTAATGAGAGCTCGAGCCTTAGAATAAACTTTTCATCTTCTAATAATCACTGATCAAAGTCCTGCAAAGAAGATTGGGTAAACCAGTACCCCAAATGATAGACAGGATTCAAACACATTTTTCTTTCGCATTGTTACTTCCATTGATAGTTATATAACCTACTGCATAGGCTGGTTCAGTGTATGAGGTTAGTTTGGAGTTAAAGCTCGAAACAGAATATATGCTGTTCAATAAAAATAACTACTTTCCTATTGGAACATGCATACATATGCTAAGATAATTACTAGTAATAAAATTACATACATTGCAGTGCACCCAGTTTAAATCCATTGACTCTAAATTCAAGAAATCTATTACAACTCAAGAAATACCTGAATCTCCCGACGAATTTCATTGAAATCATAGAAACGTTTCCCAGGGAGGTGCAAGAACTCTCCCCATTCTTCATCAGTACCGTCAGGATTACGCTTAGTTTGAAGGAGCTGTAGAACAAGAGGTCGCCTAGTACATATATCAGAACCTCTAGGCAAGAAATCACGACCTACAAGCGCCTCAAGCACACTTGATTTACCACTACTTTGACTCCCTACGACAGCAACCTGCGGCAGCTCAATGGTGGATTGACTTCCTAGCTGTGCGAATATGTCTTGAAGCTTATTCACAATAGGTATCACTGAGTGACCCAATGACGCCACCGCCGCCGCATCGGGAGTATTTGACGGTGATGTTTCTTCCGCCATGATAAATGATTGATTTAGAGTTGACCGATCACCGGAGATTGACGGCAGTAAAACCCTAGACGTGGATTATTTTGGAGGTTTGATTGAGGATTGGGTAGAAAAGAAGAAAAAAGAGAATCTTACTAGCCAAGAAACAACCCAAAATCGTTACTCATTTTCCCCAATTTTGAATTGAACCAAACCTCATAGACTATGTTGTTAACATGTCTGAAATGTGTGTTTAAAACCTCTTTTTATATTTTTATTTTAGAGAAAAACTATTTAAAACGCATTCCCGCAAATTATTAATTTTATCTCGTAATAGTTAATAGTCTTAAAAGCACTGACTAACTTAACTAAAATATACCCTTAAATTATCATAAATATTAAAAATATTCTTAACTTGATTTTAGATTGGTGTATTTAAATTCAATTAATCAAATAAAAGAGTGTTTTTAATATTATCAATAATTTAAAGATGAAATTAATAATGTATGCCAAATTTAAAAATATTTTTAATACTTTTCCTCTTTATATTATATACTACATTCTAATATTTATATTTCTAGTCTGGTCTAGGGGTGTGCAAAAATCGAACCGACCAATAAAAAACACTATCTTCAGAATACAGCTTACCGTACAGATATTGTATATACTGCAATAGGAGTAAAGCATTGTCCCTTTGAAAGATATATTCATGTGAACCGATAAAAATATTATTGATTTATTATTATTGGGTTATTAGGTTATCGGGTTTTTAATAGTTTTGAAAAAAAAGGATTATTGGGTTATCGGTTTGATATCGATTTTTACTATTGGATTATTGGATAAATCGATAACCCAATAAGATTATAATAATTTACTACTTTATCCTTTTGTAAATATTAAATATTAGTAATTTAATAGTAATAAGACACTATAGCAATACTTTACATATTTTAATCGTTATAGTACTTAAGTGATTAGTTATCCACTTTAGTATTTTAGTTTGTAATTAACTAATTATAGTTTTTGCAAGTTTAAAATCAAACTGAATCGACCGATGCACACCTCTGGTCTTATAAGAAAAAAGGTCTTATTTCCTAAAAGACACCTACTTTCTCCATTTAATATTACATTGTACCTATATTAAAAATAAGTATTTATTTTTATGGTAAAATGATTCACATGTATAATATATTCGTATTGATGATAGTAAAGTAGGTAACACATATACTTTTCATTTGATGAAAATAAGAGGGCCGACGTGGGGGTAGGGTAAAAAAAAATTTTTTGGAATTTTTGTTTAATACGCAATTGAACTTCCAATTCTTCAATAAAGTTGGATTTCAATTGTCATATGCACTGTGTGTCTTTCACATCTATGCAATTTGGAATAACAACTGTTGCAACAAATTTTGAATGATTGCACCAAAAAAGGACAAAAAGTTAAAAGAGTAAATTTTAAATTGTCATATGCACCGTGTGTGAGTGTTTCACATCTATGCAATTTGGGGATACAGAAATGAGCCAAGTGTTACATTTTAAATCTTCAATTAGAAAAAGTGATGTTGACTTAATCAACTAACATTAAATTAAAAAACATGAATAATTTAAAAAAATTGGGTGTTGTAAAGTATAAATTGTCCTTGTATTATAGAGTTCAAATTGTCTCCTATTAGTCAAGTTGCAAAGTTCAAGTTAAACTTGTCTTCTATTGTAAAGTTCAAATTGAACTTTTGCTTTGACTAAGTTCAAATTGAACTTTTGCTTTGACTAAGTCAAAATTGGATGGTCATATTTTGCCTATATATAGGCTTGAAATATGGATGTAATACATAGATAT
>DF366405.1:3911-15541 GCA_000787875.1 Solanum virginianum
CGCTATGAGATCAAGCTCCGCCATATCATGTCTAATCACCTCTCCCCAGTATTTCTTCGGTCTACCTCTACCCTTCTGTGTAGCTCCTAAAACTAACCTCTCGCACCTCTTAATAGGAGCATCGATACTCCTTCTCTGCACATGTCCAAACCATCGCAGTCTCGCTTTCCTCATCCTCTCAATACTGAATTTTCACTCTATGTATTCAGTTTTGGTCCTGCTCAATAAAATAATTAGTTAAAAATTTTATTTTCACAAGTGATTAGGTTATAAGATGGTGGTTGGTGGTGGGGGTTCAGGGGTGGCGATGGATGGCACTGATTGATGGTGGTTATGAAAGTGACGGTGCTTGGGAATAATGACTGTTTAATTGATAGTATTGGATGGTGGTAATAGCCTAGTTGACAATGATATTTGGTGTTGGTTTATAATGGTAATGAGGGTGGTAAATACGATAATGAAGGTGGTTGGTACTAGTGGTTAATGATGATAACACAATTTTATTGGTGGTAATAATTAATAATGATGATGGTGATAGATCAATAATAATTATTGATAGCTAGCAATGATGATAGTTGTGATAAAGAACAAATAATAATTTTTCATAATAAACTAGACATTTTAATTTGACAAATAAAATAATCACTTTGGGTCTGTTTGAAATGTCATTCTTGTAATTGAATTTGGTGACCTGTTTGATTGATCAGATAATTATTTGGTCAACAGATAATTGAATTTAATTGGCAGAATATAATTATACTTTCTAATTCACATGGGGAGACTGTGAATTGCTGTTAATTACATGATGTAATTACAAGTTGATTACTTTTTAAATTTCTTTCTTTTATTTCTATTTTTATTTTTTTTCATTTTAATTTATTTTTTATTTTTATTATTTTTATTTTAATATTTATTTTAAAAATATTTTTTATTGACATGATTTCATTAATGTTCTAATTTCTAAATTAAAGTTGAATTTCTTGCTGGATAAAATTATAAACTTACACTTTTTTTAAAATCATATTTATGTACGTTATTTTGAAATTTGATATAAGAGTATTATGTTAAATTTTTTATTTTGAATTTATAACTTATGTTATATTTTTAGTTTCATTTGTTTTAGTAGTATTGACTTGACATTTCATATTTCAAGCCATTTATTTTTAGTTACATTTGATAATTATCTTTTTGTTAAATGTTTAATAGTACTACTATGACATTATATTTCTAATATTAATACTTTTGTCAAATATACATTTCATAACGTTTGTATAAATCTTTTTTTTTTATTTATATGATTAATTTATTTAAAAAAATAATACTTTGAAAATAATAAATTAATTTTTTTTATAATAATAGTTAAGAACATATGTTTACTAACTAATATATTTTTAAGAGATAATATATATTTAAATATTTAATTTAATATTATTTATAAATGCCCTTATTTGTCTAATATGTATTTTAAATTTTAGATAATTAATGTTTATTTTTAAAATTTAATATAACTTTGTAATTATACTTGTGCAACCAAATAATATACTTGTAATTACACTATAATTATATTGTGGCAAACAAATAGGTTACATTAATTACTAGGTTGAAAATTATTACCCAAATAATTATACTATTTTTAATTATCAGTCGACTTTTCAAACAAACCCTTAGTATGTTATAGTGAAGGTAAATTGCATCGATAATACTTTCATTGTTTTGTTTTTGGTCTGATTTTTTCACAATTATATTTATTTTATATTCTTGATTTTTGATATGTTTTACTTGAGTTAACCCTTTGTTTGGATGGTTGTTACCCATTGTATTATTAGTTTAAATACAATATTTGTTTTGATTGTTACTTAGATTCCATTGTATCGTATCATTTAAATCCATTGTTAGGTAATGACGAAAGACCCATTTTATGTAACGACCGATTTGGTGTGGTTGCATCATTATTTTAATAATATCTTCTCATTTTTTACTTAATTTATTATTTAATAACTTTATTTTATCATTTATCCTATCTTTTCATAGTATCTACCATATACTCTACAATTTCTTGTAGGTTTATCATGCAAGTTATGGATGTATCACGTTATATAACAATGAAGAACAATACAATCTATCAAAACATTTTATTTATTAAAAGAATACAGTATAATATATTACAACACAATACATTACATTGTGAAACAATACATAACAACCATCAAAATAAAGCGTAAAAGTCTATAAGAACAAGCTCTCTAACTTTCAAGGTAGGAATAAGGTTGTGTAGACATCATCCTCCTAGGACATCATTAAAGAAATTACACTAGTATATTTTTTTTTGGGTAATTTAGTATATTATTGTTATATAACATGGATATATTATTAGGAAATAATATAAATATACCACTCGGAGATATAATTGGCAAAAAAGTAATCCACTTTATTGTTATTAGTAAAGCTCCAAGTTTATGTTGGCAAAATTTTGCAACATATAGCCAAAAGTAGAATACAATCAATCCTACTTCTCTTTTCAGATTGTGAAGTGTGAATCCCTCGCTGTCTTATATATATCCCCAGTACTGTGGCGAGTTCGACAATAGGGATGGGCGGGGCAGGAGGGGGCGAGGTGGTTGAGCTCAATTCGTAAATTTTTTAAATCACTCCATTTCATCCCGTATGACATTTTTTCATTTTCAACCAGCCTTGACCCTTTCCATATAGACCCGCCCCGCTCCATATGTATACACTTGGAACCCATGGAACTGAAATGTGTTTAGGAGCTCATATTTACATATAGGTACAAATGTGATGATGATTAGGAAGAAAATCATAGATAGATTAGAGTTACTCAAACTATTAAAAAGGGAACATTGGTTTAGTGCATTGATTTGTCATTTGGTTATGTAAGTAATAGTCTGTTTTAGATTTGCAAGTCTGAATTTTAACTCCAAACCTATTCAAAACCCCTAAAGGCGATTCACAAATAGTTTTACATCTTTGGTCCAAATAATTCTACTGCATAATATGGCACTTTTAATTTTGTTAAGTGCTTTGTATTAATTGGTTGATGATTTATTGAATGTTTATAGGTGAGGTTGATGAGTTTGACAGACATACTAATATCCCCACACGGTGCACAATTAACAAACATGTTCCTCATGGACAAAAATAGTAGTGTGTTGGAGTTTTTTCCCAAAGGGTGGCTCAAAGTAGCAGGGGTTGGCCAATATGTGTACCACTGGATAGCTAGTTGGTCAGGGATGAAACACCAAGGAGCATGGCGTGATCCTGATGGAGATCCCTGCCCTTACTCCGATGACGATAAGCGTTGCATGTCCATTTATAAAAATGCCAAAATCGGATATTTTTCTGAATGGGCTAGACGTGTTCTTAATGAGGTGAGAATAAGGAAGAAGGAAGAATTAGCCTCAAAAAAATGTTCACATGTTATTTCTACTGCCTGTGGCTGTTATTCTTCTTAACTTATATTTCCTCTTTTAGTTCCAACTTTTATATGGATGATTTTGCATTATGCCAAGTATGATGTCGACTCTGTCTCAACTATATAAACCTCTTTCGTTTATGTTATCAAATTAATTTTTTGGTTCAAGATTAATTCATCACTGCCTTAGTTTTACTGTATTGTAACATGAGTTTTGCTATTTATTGACTAAATTGACTGATTTTTCGTAGGAATGTTTCAACTACCTTTGCATGGACTTAAATTATAATTCAGTTAGAGCATTGAAATCAGTATGAGTCAACCTAGGTGATTAGAATTTGTTTTATTGATTTATGGTGATTTTCTGTACATGAGGCAAGGACAAAGTTACGTGTTGCTAGTGAGAAGTGACAAATTTTTTTGTAAAATTAGTCGAGGTGACTAAATTAGATCGAAAACCACAATTATTGAAAAAAAAATGATAGCAAAACTATACATTTAATCAAAGAAAAAGACTTCATACATCGATAATGAAGGTATACATAATGAGCCTATTAGCATATACACTCTCCGTCCCAATTTATATGAGTTGGTTTGACTTAGCACGAAATTTAAGAACGAAAGAAAAAAAAACTTTTGAAATTTGTGATCTAAAATGAGTCATAAATATTTGTGTGGCTAGAAATCATATCATTAAAGGTAAAATAGATGTTTAAAGTTCAATTATAATTAATAACTATAGAAATGTGTTTTTTTTGGGGGGTTTGACTAAAAATACAAGTAAATCATATAAATTGAGACGGAGAAAGTACATGATTATTATGTGTTTTTTTTTTGGTTATAGTGGGTCGGTTCCAAAATAAGTAAATATTACCTCTCTTTCGATTCTCTTTATGATTTTCTCCAAGTAGATTTAATCACCATGAGTCCATGACCAGCTAAAGATACTTTGTATTGTGGTTTGTGCTTTGTATATTTAAGTCTGTATCTGCTTTAAAAGATTATTCAACTTGCATCCTACTATTTAAGTTCCAAATCATTCAATTGACAATCAACAAAGCACAATGAGTCTATTAATTTTGAGAATGATATCACCAAAGTTGCGATGAATAAGATTTTAGCACCCCAAATAAGAGATTTCTAATTTGAATTTGAGAATGAAAAGTTTTTGATAAATAGCGGGCAGATAGAGATTCTAAGCATTTGAAATAGTTAATTTAGAGTCTGTTTGGTATAAAGGAACATATTCTCTTCAAAATATTTTTCAATTTCTCATGTTTTGTTACCTTAAATGTTTTGAAAAATATTTCTCAAATCAACTTAATGAAAATAGATCTAAGTGATTAATGAACTCTATATCTTTTCTCCTCTTTGATTAGATCTCGAATTGATCTAAGTGATTATGATGATATGGATACCATTAGAATTATATATGAGTCTTATTTTAATCCCAAAACATACAGGATTGGATTAAAAACAGACCCAAAAAGACAAAATTGTCGAATTGAACCACGAAACCCTATCTATAGGTCGTGGTTCAGTCTACGACTCATAGACTGATCCTTTTGTAGACATGGGAAAAAAATAAAAGCCTAGGTCTATGAAACTCCTATGGATCGTAGACGCATCTACAAGTCATACTATGGACCCATCCTATTGAGAGTGCTCAACTTCAAAGACTCAATATTTGGGCGTTTAACTACGAGTTAGAGTATGGTTCATGGTTAGGACTATAGGTCATAGACCTTGTTAATAAATCACACCTGACTCGATGAAGGGTCTACAGCTTGTGGACCTAGTTTTATGAAAATCAGACAAAACTTTTCCCCTATGAATCTCATCTATGAAATCTTCATCTACAGTCCGTAGAATAATCTATGAGTCGTAGAATTGGTTCACAGATGAAGTTCAAAAAGATCAAAATTTTTCTAAGTGTCAAGTAGAACCACGAGGCCTATCAACATGACCATAGAAACTTTTGCCTCTATTACAAGGGATGATTCTGACCCATTTTGTATAACAACTCCACCATTCCCAGAATCAATAAATTAGACTCCCGATATGCAAATCCTTGGCCAATTCACACCTCTCCTCTTTAAGGTATGACGTACTACCCATGGACATTCTACTAAGTGCATCGGCCATGATATTTACTTTGCTAGGGTGGTAGTAAATACTCATATCATAGTCTTTGAGCAATTCAAGCCGCCTTACTTGTTTTAAATCCAACTCTTTCTTACTGATGATATATTACAGACTCTTGTTATCATGACCCAAGTCTAGGGCCTAGTCGTAACATGACGAATGAGGAGTTTAAAGGCACCTCACCCAAGCCTTTTAGTATTTATCAAGCATGTATGGGTATTGATCATAAATAAAGCGGAATTTAAAATAGGAAAAACGAGACTAAGGGGCTATCATCATAAAATTTTTAAAGATGAAGTCGAACATGACCTTCATACATTATTTGTCCAACAATATATTCTAATAAAAGACTTGGCAGGGTCTAAGACATGTCCAAAGCTCATCCTCAAGTAAAATGTAGTAAAAGGAAATACAAATAAGAAAGTAATGTCTCAATACATCAAGCTAGAAAGGGAATGAGGTGTTGTTATCAAACTAGAGGACTCACCAATAAACTAGTCTTCATCGTCCATAACTAGCCACGTGCCGGAGGAGGAGGAGCGCCGATCCCTATGTGATGATATCATGTAGGCAAAATATGCGTTAGTACTTTGAATGTACTAAATACGTGGGATGCAATGCAACAAGAAAATCATACATCATAATAGGCAATATGCATAATCATAACAAGGATATAAAGTTCAAGATGATGAATGATCTATGCATCATTTTGAACATGCTTTGAAGCAACACAATCATCATAAAACAACATACATATATTTATGTGGGAGGAGATCATAACCAATATTTATGACCATGCAAGCTACTACATGGAATCCAACATAACCCGCGATGTTGGTATGGGGAGACTACTTGCCAGGTAGAACTCTATCAACTTATGCATGAATATCTTTAACTTTAACTTTTGCTATGCTGGATCCACTAACCTTAGCCTACAAGGGCTCCTATAATGGCACATAGTTAACAAAACAGGAGGTTGCTACTAAGGTTCCCTTGCTGAACCCCACCTTAAGCCTCATTCAGTGCTAAGTCAAATCCAACGAAATACTTTATAACATAATAATAATTGTACATTATAAGCTTTAAAAATATCATCATCGTATAAGGAGTAGCTCATTTAACTTTGGAATCCCTTCAAGTGAGAATTATCCTTTCACAAGAGGATCCATATTGATGAGGATTGTCCTTTCACCATCTTTAAAATATTATAAAAAGGACTTCATAAAACACTTTTTAACATTTCACAAAACTTTCATAAACATTCTTTTTTGGTTAGGATATTTTTAGGGGAGTGTTACAAACTTGCACTCCCCCCTCCCCCCCCTCCAAAAAAATTTTTTTTTTTACTCTATTCCCAGCCCCAAATCAACCCCCAGCCCTCCAAACCAAAAATAATTAAAATTTTAAGAATTTATTTTTGAAACTATTTCATATTTTTAAGATTTTAATTTTTTTTACAAACCCCCTTCCCCCCCCCTCCCACACACACAAAAAAAATAAAAAATAAAAAAAAAACACACACACTAAAAAAAAATCTTAAAATTATAAATTTGGAAACTTAAATTTTAAAAATTTAATTTTTCTACCATTCCCTTGCCCTGATCACATTACCAGCCCTCCCCTGCACCAGCCCACCCACAAATGAAAAATTAATTTAAAAAATTAATTTTTAAATAATTTTAAATTTTTAAAATTTTTTTAACTTTTTTACCTCACCTTAATCATCCCACCACCACCAAAAAAAAAATTAAAATTTTAAAAGTTTATTCTTGAAATTTAGTTTAAACTTTTTTACGCCCCCTCCCTATCTCAACCCCCTACCAGTCCCCACCCCACCCACAATTTTTTTGATTTTAAAGAAATAACCTTTTTTACCCCAGCCTTACCCCTTTCCCCCTACTAGCCCCCCAGCTCCACCCCTACCCCACCCAATCTATAATTTTTATTTTTTAAAAAATAATTTTTTTATGAATTTGAAATTTTAAAAAATTCAATATTTTGCCCCACCCCATCCTTGACCCCCCGCCGGCCTCCATCCCTCAACAACAACAACAACAATAACAATAACAACAACAACATATCCAGTGGAATCCCTTAAAAAAATTAAAATTATTATTGTTTTTTAAAAAAAGATTTTTTTTCTTTCCTACCGCTATCCACAACCACCTACCCTGACCCGACCATCACCCCCTATCCTATTTCCTTTTTCACATAATTTAAATTAACCACGAACTAGAAGTTTTTTTTTTTTCACTTTTCTACCTTAAAAAATATTTTTTGATTCATCAATCAAACACTAGTAAATATTTTTCACTTACCAACCAAACATGAGAAATAAGCAAGAAATCAACTTATTTTTCATAAAAAGATCTTCTAGAAAAATATTTTTCATATAAAATATTTTTCCTTGTTAGTAGTATTATTTCGAACAACTTTGCCGACTTTGGCTAAAGTGCTCAGTTATATGTCCTACACATGTTATTGATCATGGGTCTAATTTAATTTCAGAAATTAACTTAAAATGTGAATATTACTCTAGACCATATAAAGAACCTAAATTATCCTCCAATTGATATATGACTCAACAAAACACACCTAACCCTAACATTCATGGTGTTCAACCAGATGGATGATAAATTATATATACCAAGACAATCCTAGACACATTGGTAGTATTCTGTTTTAATAGTACAGTATTTGTTTTGTTGGATTAAAAACAAATATCCTCCATTTCCATACTGCAAGACAGGTTTTGGAAGACTTAAAGCTGGCAGACAATTGGCATGACTATCACATATTCCATTGATTTAACATATCTTGTGTCATATCATTCTCCAACAATCTTCACAGATTAGCACGTGCAAATGTGGCCTGCCAATCCATCACTCCAATCATCCAACATCTTCTTTCTTACAACATATAACTTAATTATTCTCTTGTCCACTTCTCAATAATTCACTTTCCAATTCCAGTATAATTAACAAGTTGAGACTATGACCACTACAATCATGACTTACTAGCCATCATAACTCAACTCATTCAATTCAAATTGCTACTTCTTTATTTATTTGTTTGTGTTGTGTTTTCTTGCTAATTTTTGTAAGATTGAGTTGTTAGTAATTTATGTTTTATGGACTCACATGTTAATATATTGGTATATAAATATAATATTATTTAAAAAAGTTCATTTTTGATCTATTAAAATATATATATTTGGGCATAGAATATAAATATCGATTAATATGAATTGATTTTAGATCAGCTAAAACTCATGAAACTTTTCTTATAATTGTGATGGAAACTTAAGAAAAATGTATTTTTCATGACAAGATATATCTTTCGTGAAAAGACATACATTTCATGAAAAGACACATTATTCATGAAAAGACATTTCGAAATCTTTAAATAGACATGGTCTCTAAAATAAAAGATATGCTTTTTTTTTTCTCTCCATCTCAAAAAAAGAATACTATAAAATAATCTTCATGATTTAGAAGATCAAGTTCTTCAAACAAGTTATTGCAATGAAACAATGTTAGTGTTCTTTTCTGTTCTTATGAATTCTTATATCTGATGATTTATTAAAAATTTTTTAGATAAATTCTTTAAAGTATTCTAACAAATGGCATTAGTGCGTGGTCTTGCTGAATCTTGGGACGTATCTTTATATATTTTAAATACCAGAATGCTCTACTTTATGAAAATCGAACAGAACTTTCAATCTTTTTTTGAGCACGTGAAATTATTTTTTTAAGTGACTCTAAATTTTTTTGAATGAAATGTATTATATATTGCCGTTAATTGAGGCAGTGTTATTGTCGTATTTTTTGGGCAATTAATGGAGTTGGACAGTAGTTTGTTTTTTTTTCATTATTTTATTCTTACTTCTTGTTCTATCTCTGTGTTGGAACAATGGAACAAGTTTCTTTCTTTCGATTTGTCGTTAAAGAACAAGTTTCTTATTTTCTTCAATTGGGTTCTGAGTTACAATTCTTATTTTAAAAATAATTTTAAAAAAACAGGAAGGAAGAACAAAGAAAAATGTCCACCTCCATTAACTAATCAAGAATTGAAGCATTAAATTTTGTTTCTTTTCTTTGAGTCATGTCAACTCACACAAATTAGTGTAATTAAGTTTATTTTATTTTGTGTTTATAACTTGAAAATAAATGTATGTCATTATTTTATTTATGTTACTATTTCATTAGTGAATAGATTGAAATAATATGTTGTCAAAGTATTCTCTGTTGTTTGAAATTTATTTATTTTGAACATGTAAATATATTAAAATCTATGCAAAATAATCATCTCAAAAGAAGATTATTTTGGCCAGGTAATGAATAGTTATGAATATGTGGTACATTTGTAATGCATGCTGCTAATATGTTGGTCGAAAGAAAGGTAAATTCTTAGGCTGATTTAATAAGCAATATTTATGAACTATGTACAAGAGTACCACTGACAAATTATTATTTTTATCCAAAGACTAAATGATAATATTGTGATAGGAATCTTGAGATGTGCCCACTTTTAGGTGTGTATATATGTGTTTGATAGCTGTCACGACCCAAACCTAGGTCCTAATTGTAATACGGCGAATGAGATCCTTAAAGGAACCTCAAACTAGGCTTCTTAGAATAACTTAAACATTCTAGGAAAACAATAGAAGGATAACATAAGCAGAAACAATACTTAACATAGGGGTGATAATTTCAACCCATAAAAGGTAACATGAGTCCATTTAACCTATATTTATTTTAATGGATCACTCATATTTTTTAAATGGATAAATATGGGTTGATCTATTTTATGAGCTTATACAAATATGGTCAAAATGGGTAAAATATGAGTATATAGACCCATAGATCTCCCACCATAATAAAAAATTCTTAATTGCACTAAAAAATTGTGTGCGTAAATTTTTTTTTTCCTAAAAGAATTTGGGGGCGAGAGTTGGAGTAAGGGGATGGGGGGGGGGAGAGGTGGCGAAAAATGTAACAAAGTTAAATTTTTTATTGTGGTGGGCATACATACCAACAAATTAAAAAATCGAACTGAACCAATTTGATTCTTTGGTTTTTCGATTCGGTGTTCTGTGTAGGGATCTCAAAACATCGGTGCACCGAAGAATTGAACTTTTATTAAGAAAATAAAAAAATTATATGTAATATTAGATCAAAAATGATTTTCTAAAATTGAACTGAAGAACTGAATGCCCATCCCTAGGTGGTGGTAGCAAGTTGGGGGGAAGGGGGAGGGGGAGAGAAGGGGTACTGTCACGACCCGATCCCGTGGGCCGTGACTAGTGCCCGGATGGGCACCCAAACACAATCACCAAATCAAATTTCCAAATAAATGATTGATGCCAACAGAGTCCAAACGGAATCAGCAGAATTTCATATGTGCATATATAGGCCGACAAAGTCGCTATGGCGAGTAAAACCGCCTATCAAGCATATCAAACATATTATGGAGGTCTAATCAGACGGACTGGGCACAACCCACACACGTATGTATCCACAGCCTTCTAACCAAACTGACAGAATCATAGGACGGGACAGGGCCCTGTCGTACCCCTGAACAGATACATGTAATGCAACGAACGAAAATATACATATATACCAAAAGTGGGCTCCGGAGTAGGGGAACACCTTAAATTGCAGAAGGATGTCCTAAGCTGACGGGTCACCAAACTGTATGTCAGTACCTGCGAGCATGAACGCAGCCTCCGAAGAAAGAGGGTCAGTACGAAATATGTACCGAGTACGTAAAGCAGAATGTACAAAATACAAATCAAAGTAATAATCAAATAGGAAGTATGAATGTCAAATGCTTGTCCGAAATATCAAAATACTTACTTTCCAAAACATAAGGTATATATCCAAAATCACAAACATTTACTTTTCGAAATACAAATCATGCGTAGGACAGAGGAAATAGGGACGCCCGCCCGTCGATGGTGCCCTAACACGACATAGCATCAGAAAGTTTCAAATTTCCGAATCCCCGTCACATATCATAACACGACATAACACCAGACACGACATAATGCCAA
>DF366405.1:15819-35956 GCA_000787875.1 Solanum virginianum
CGGTGAACGATATCAAAATGGGCACAAGCGGAGTAGTAAGGAATCATATGCATAAAATAATTATTATAAATCCAAAAGATAAGTAAAATAATCATATTTGAAATTAGAATAATATTTTTTACAAATCCTTTCAACAATAATCGAAATCGCATATAAGGGCATCGCGGAACCCATGGCCGGTGGGAACCCGAACCGCCCCAATCTACGAAGAACATACTCATCCTAAATCATACAACTCCTACGAGGCATTTCAAAATCATTTTCAAGGCAATCTGAGCTTTTCATCAATAATTACGGAAATTTAAAGTTTAGAATCAATATAGAATAAATCCTTTTAATCTAATCCAAATGGAAACTCAATCCAAGTTATGCTTCGGGACGTCCAAGGTCTACAAACAATTCACAACGATGCCAAACAATTAGCTAAAGACTTGTGGGGCGAGCTTTTTATAAAAAATTACGGACATTTAAAGTTTATAATCAATATAGAATAAATCCTTTCAAAAATTTCTCAAATTTTACATATTCTTATAACTTACAAATTTCAAAAACATCGGAGTCAAAATTATGACAAAATATCATGGGAGTGCCAAGGAACTCCCCTAATTCTACAAAAATTTGGGCAGCATTTTCCAATGATCATAGGATACTAACTAGGCTTCCATACATAATTCCAACACAACATAACACTATACAACATACATGTACCCATTTGGTCCCAACACTCCATATAAACATGTAAATAGTTTCCAAATCCTTGCTTCACCTCATAGTGATCATATTACACTACCTAAACCTCAATTCATAAATTCCTAAACATGTAAATAGTTTTCAAATCCTTGCTTCACCTCATAATAATCATATTACACTACCTAAACCTCAATTCATAAATTCCAACATAATACAAAACTACACAACATATATACACCCACACAGCCCATTCTTGTCTTCACACAACTCATTTCCAACATCCAAATTTTCATGATTTCCTTTCATTTCAACATACTACAATATACATGCAACCTTTATAACACATAAAATAAAATTAAATCATACCTTTTCCTTTCAACTTCACACTTGAGCTAAGATTTTAAGTGTACCACACTTGGCCCAATCAAAACTTAACACCAATCAAGGGGGTCCCACCTTATCTTCTAGAACCAACTTCTAAAAATTTCACTTTGGTCCCAAATTTTCCAATAATGCCACTTGGATCCCAAGTTTTCTAATAATGTCACTTTGGTCCCAAATTTTTTGTAATTGTTCCAATATACGAAATGGGGGTTCTAACAGGTATGATGGAAGTGGAGAGGTTTTTATGAAATTATTTTTATAAAAAATTAAGGTCCGGTGGGGCATGGGAATGAAATTTAATTTTTCTTTTTTGATTTTCTTTTAAAAGTATTTGTGGGTAAGGGGTCTAGTGGGGCTTGGGGATGAAATTTCTTTTTAAAATGGTGATAGGATGGGGTGTAGGGGACGGGTGACGGGCGGGTAGGGTCTGTAAATTTTTCTTGATATTTTCTAATTTAAAAATTATAGGTGATAGAGGTTCGAATAGGGTGGGGATGAGGGTTTGGGGTGGGTAGGTGATAGGGTATGGAAGTAGAAAAAATTTAATTTTTTTTATGAAATTTGTTTTTTCAAAAATAATTTTTGGGAGTTGGGTTGGAGTGATAGGGGTTGAGATATTAACAATCTAGCTTTGATTTAATCTTTTTGGTTTTAAGAGAATATAGTAGGTTGGAACCATTTTACCCCAATCATATTTGATAAAATACATATTTACTCATATTTTATATGGATGGATTGTGATCCAATCCATATTCAGTTCATTCAAATCTGATCCAATCCACTCATTTGCCACCTCTAACTTAACCTAACTTGAGTAAAAGTATACTAGACATAAAGTAAACATGACTGAAATCTAAATTAATACATAAGTCCAATAAATGCTTCTAACTCATAATCATAATTGGGGGCTCAGACAGATCCTGACTTATCCTCAACATAAAGAAAAGATAGTCCCAAGTACATAGTATGACATAAAAGTAAAAATAGTAGACCTTGTCCTCAAAGCATGATGTTTCGCCTAATCCGGAGCCATGAGGATGGACAAGAGGATCACTTGCACTATCATAGTGATATAATGTAGGCCTAGAATATGCATTAGTACATTTGAATGTACTAAGTATGCGGACATGCAATGAAAGATAGAAGAATAACATCATGCATAACAGAAATCGTTATAAATCATCATGAAACATCAAACCTTTCACTTGAAGCCATTACCTTGAACCTGTCATAATCTCATAACATCATTATCCTTCACAAGAGCATTTCATTTCATGTTGGGTCTTAGGTCACTTCTATTGGAATCTTGAGCCTTCAACTAGGTCAACCTCAAGGTCCTTAAATCACCCTTTCATAAATCATATTAGGGTCTTAGGTCACCTCATGACCTTAAGTCACCCATGCATAAATCTTATTAGAGTCCTAGGTCACCTCACGACCCTATGTCATCTCTTTTCATAGTCTTGTTAGAGTCCTAGGTCACCTCATCAGAATTATGCATTCTTCTTCTAGGTCAACCTTAAGGCCCTAGATCCCTTTCTCACAGTATACTAAAGTCCTAGGTCATTTTTTTCAAAATCCTGAGTATCTTTCCAAGTTAACTTTAAGGACCCAGATTCTTCTATCATATTCAAATCTTACTCATCATTATGTCACAATCATACTCATGCTCATAGTACTGTAAAGGGAAGCTTATGCTTATCCTCATCAATACACATCAGTTCATACATAGTGACGAACATACACTCATACATGAAGGTATAATATATTCATAATCATGCCATTTTTGAGTTCATGTTGAAGTCATAGTCATAGCATCATCAAATTATGCCATAATAATAGTCATACTCACATCATGTTCATGCTCATAAGCTCCTTCCCAAATCATGTTTATGTTCACAGTCTCATGTTCAATCCTTGTTCTTGTTCATCAACCCATACTAAAAAAAGCTCACATTCATAATAGCATTCATGTTCATTGTCAAGACCCAAACTAGAGCCTAAATGAGGAACCGGAAGGAACCCCAAACAAGCCTCTTAGCATATCATACACACATCCTTAGTTGCGGAAGCAATTAAACAACAGTAAAGAGTAAAAATAGGGACAATAGGGGTAAGAGAATTCTTTGTTAACATAAAAATATAGAGAGTCAAGCTTAACGCATAGATACATCATAATATTTCAACAACACCTCTAAACTTAGAATGAAGCGGGGGCCAAGACACTTTTCGAGCTCACCCTCATAATAATGACAATAGGTAATCCAAATATACAAGATGTAGTCTAAACATAAGCATAAAAGAAGATAGATATTGTCCCTGGACATAAGGACTCACCCAAAGCTAACTTGAACAATCTGTCTAGCCATGTGGAGTAGAATCAATAGGAGCTCCAGTTCCTACATGGTAACATCATGTAGGCATAGAGTATACGTTAGTACATTTGAATGTACTAAGTATGTAGGATGCAATGCAACAAGAGATAGACAACATAGTCAAAATATATAATGATAAGCAATAGATAACATAATAACAATATGACATGTATGATCAATGCTTAAGTCAATCATACTTGAAAATAAGCATACTTGCATAGCTTGTTTAACACAATAAGATGACATGATTAGATCATCCAAATACCTTATACTAGAGGGTGAGGGATATAACATAGGTCATAACCCCTTCTAGTAGGTAATGGGTAGTACATAAGGGTAGAGAGATAGCATAGGTCATGACCACTACATGTAACCATGAGATAACAAATAGCACATGAGGGTAGGAAGGTAGCATAGGTCATAACCTCTACATGTGAACATGAGATAATACAACATATTGAATCGCATATGAGGGTGAGGCATACCACATAGTTTATAACCCCTTCATATGAGTATAAGATATTGCATAACATCAAATCATACATGAGGGTAAGGTGTACAACATATTTCATAACCCCTTCACATAGATATAAGAAAGTAAATAGTACTAATTCGTACATGAGGGTAAGGTATACAACATAGTTCATAACCCCTATATGTAGAAATTGGTCTTGTACTAGAGGGTAAGATATATAACATAGTTCGTAACCCCTTCTAGTAAGCTTCACTATTCACAAAAGCATAAACCTTAGCATAAGGACTCAACAACTCATCAACAACCGAGACTTATATAAACTATGTAATTATAAAGTTACTTAAATCATAAACCATGCAATAGACCATCAATAACCCAAGAATCCTAAACTGGATATTTTATCAAACACTTGGTGGGCACATATGAGGACATGTTCAAATCATGTAAAATGCAAGAGTATAGATCATGAAATAGTGAAATTAATGCATCTTAAAATCATGTAAATATGCCCACCAACATCATGGATAACTTGTAAATCATATCAAAACTTCACAATAGTTCATAGATTCCATAGCTTGAATCAAGTATAGTCTCAGCAGACAAATATTAGATCATAGTATAAGCTTAAAACAGATATTCATGCATAATAAGAAATATTTGACAAAAACCCTAACATACTTCATGCTCATATTACATAATATTAGGTACCCATAAGAAATACAACTTGAAATAATGTATTTTTTATAAAATAGTAAGATTGGGCACCATGGGTGAAAGGACCCATTAGTTGAAACACACATACCTTAGACCTTGAATTTCATGAAATTGAGTTGAAAAGGACTTGAAGCTTCGAATAGGGTCTTGAAAATCCACAATTTGTTCTTCAGTTTACTAGAATTCCTATTGGGGTTTGGTAGAAGCTCTTGGGAGAATTTGAGAGTATATTCCAATTGGGAGAAGTGAATTTGATCTTTAGGAATAGGGTTTAGGTCTTTGGGAAGTGTTAAGATAGCACAGGAATCCCTAAAAGACTAATATAAATAACTAAACTTACGAAATGCCATCAATGAAATAAAATTTGGCAAAAATCCATATATACTCCTACACAAATGAGTTCTACAAAAATGGGCATAACTTCTTCATCCAGACTCTAAATAAGGTGAAACCAAGTGCGTTGGACAGCTAATTCAAGTAGCTTTAATTTGGTAGGTTATGATCCACCAATTTAATTGTGTGCTAATAGATATGACCCTTTAAAAGTTTTCTCCTATCGGTACTTATGCAAAACTTAGCCAACAGAAATTCCTTTGAACTTTGCTTGATGTAGGGGACCTACAATGGTTTTTAATGACATGAATAAGCCTGACTTAGATTTGAATGAGAGCTTAAAGATTAAATGAAATATTTAGATCCAAAATGAGATTTGGACACTTGAATTTTGAGTGAAATATTTGTCTAAGTGTTAGAGAGAGTATTGGGGATTATCTTATATGATATGGTATTAAAATATGGCTAAGTATAGGTATTTTTACATATGAGAAGACTTAAGCCCAAGACTCAAAGGCCTTGGACCGAAACAAGAAAACTGGCCAAAAAAATAACCCCTCAGCGCCCCTGGCGCATCGCATCTGGGGTGTGCTTGCTCACTAGAATTCGCTCACTTTGGATTTTTAAATTTTGATATTGTTGCTCTAAAATTTGGGTTAGATCTACTTCTCGCTTGATTTTCCCCCTGAACAAGAATATGAAGTCGGATTTTTGATATCATGTATGAATTTTAAAATATGTGAAAATTACGATTCTGGGCACTTCCAAGGCACATTTTTGGGTATTTTTTGGGGTTGTTTTATTCATAGTCAAATTCTCATATAGAAACCTTAAACATGCAAGATCATATGATGATAGATGAGGGTAATTCATAGGTACATGAGTATCAAGTTCAAATTATGGTAACTGAATGAAATCATACGTAATCTATGACTAGAACAACATTTAAATCACAATTGAAGTTACCCATGCATAAACTCATAGTTCATCAAGTCATGTATGTTCAAACCTCATGATAACCACGTAAACAAATAGAATGAAGCTCAATTCATGCTTAAATCATCATTTGAAGATAACCCATATCATAATTATAACATGTGAAGATCAAATCATGAAAGCCTCATTTAAATCATGCTTTAAAGTAGATGAAATTAGATGAAGGATATTTGGGCTCCATGATTGAAAGGAAATCATGAATGAATCCTACAAAATAAGCTTAGATTAAAGAATTTTAAGAGGAATCAACTTGAACTTTGAGACCTTGATGAATCCTTATCTTGAGCTTGAGTGTAGAAATTAGAGAGTGTTTTGAGAGAATAAGTGTTTATACTTGCATAGAATATTATAAAAGTCATAGGGGCTGATTTAAAAGGATATTATAGTCATTTAATTTCCTAAAAGAGCCTAAATTTGGAGGAAATTACCAAACTAACCTCATAAAATGAGCTTCAAAAAGTTGGATTGGCACTTCCAAGAAGAGGTTCACGTGCCATGAACCACACCAAGGCCCGTTAAACTACATTGTGAAATGAACCCCATGTCGAGATGGTGTTGTCCAGGTGAGGTGGCCCCTTCACAGAATACACCACGGTCTATAGTGAGGTCCATGAGCCGTGGTGTGTACCTGTGGTGGCACACTTCACTGGCAACCTAGAAAATGGGCCAAGATAGCCTGGAAAATGGCCAAGGTTACATCCACGAGCTATCTTCAAGGCTAGTGGCAAGGCCCACAGACCATGAAGGGCGCCTTTGTGGGGAACCTTGGTAACAAACTCTCAGAAACACTTTTTCTTGACATAATTAAGGCATTATGAAGTCTAGGTCCTTACATCATTTGGCTCTTAGATTCATTCCTCCTCAAATGAGGCAAAACATCACTTGAATAGATAAAAAAAAGAACATGAAACAACCTAATATATAACATATAAAATCATGAAATTATCAAATCCATTCTAAAAACATTGTTCACATTAGTTTTATGAGCATGCATGTATATCATGACATGAAAACGAGAAATGAGAGAATGCAGTCCATTTAAACATGAAGAACCTATTACTTTAATCTTGAGTTTGTTGGAATAGATCTCATCACATCATATCTTATTCCACTTCCCACGTGGCACTGTCAATAATTTGGTT
Source organism: Solanum virginianum (assembly GCA_000787875.1). Taxonomy (NCBI): domain Eukaryota; kingdom Viridiplantae; phylum Streptophyta; class Magnoliopsida; order Solanales; family Solanaceae; genus Solanum; species Solanum virginianum. The sequence continues at coordinate 22,929 of DF366405.1, forward strand.
TCTCCAAAGGACTTTAATCAATGTAATATCCTTCTTATAAAGCCTCTTCACTTGCCTCCAAGATCTCAACTGGAACCTCTTCATAGGTCAAGTTTTTCTCAACATCAACGCCTTCCAAAGGTAGAATAGTACTTGGATCACCAACTAACTTCTTTAACATGGATATATATTACACTGTCTAAATGAAACTCATATCTGAAGGCAAATCCAACCTATAAGACACATTACCAATTCACTCCGCAATCTCATAAGGAACAACATACTGAGGACTCAACTTGCCCTTTTTGCTAACCAACATAACACCCTTCATGGTGAAACCTACATATACACTCAATCCCCAACATGAAACTAAAGGTCTCTCCTTCTAACATCCTAATATGACTTTTGATGACTTTGAGCCATTTTCAACTTCTCCCTTATCAACTTTACCTTCTCCATAACATCTAACACCAAATTAGGTCCAATCAATTATCATCTCACCTATTTCAAACCATCCTATAGGGGATCTATATCTCATCTTGTACAAACCCTAAAATGGTGCCATCTCAATGCTAGCATGATAACTAGTTGTTGTAGGGAACTCGATGAACGATAGATAATTATCCCAATTATCCTAGAACTCTAACACATAAGCCCTTAACATGTCTTTCAAGGTTTAAATTATCCTCTCAGTTTGCCCATTGATTTGAGGATGAAATGTGGTACTCATGTAAGAGCCCTTATGTTCATGGACTGGAAAATGAAGCTAAGAAATTTTTGGAACTGACTTAGTCACATGAGCCAGTCTACGGATTATGGATGGTACCAGGGGTCCAGAAAGATGGAAATTATGGGAGTTTTTAGAAGTGGTTCCATAATTAACACGATGGTCCATCAAAGGAACTATGACCCATAATAGCATCGTCGAATGGACCCTTGAAAATGGAAAATTTTCTAAGTTTGGGGAGTTTCTACGGAGCGACCTACGCCCTATAAAAGGAATAATGGGCCATTCTGCATATTTATGATTTGAAGGGTGCAAATTATAGTAGCTCAAAATTTGGTGGCATAGGTCCTACGAGCCATAGATTGAACCATGGCCCGTGGATGAGGTCTTGTAGATGGCTTCGATAATTTTTAATGAAGGATAAATTTTGACATTTGCACTTTATTTAAGTCCAAAACTACGTTTTTTTGGCTCTCCTAACCAACTTAACCAACTCCAACCTTATAAATTTTATTCCTAGCTCATCCTAGTTCATTCATCCTCATAATTCTCTCAAGGGTTCTCAAATATTTCTCTCTCTAGAACAAGGACTCCATTAAAGCTAGGGTTCTAAGCTTTGGTAAGGATTCCAAGGTCATTTCTAATCAAACTCTTTAGGATTTTACTTGAGGTATGTAAGGCTTCATTCATGTATTAGTTTCATCCATGAAGGCTATTCTAAGATCTCCTTTTATCAAAGTTTCATGATCATTTCCTAATGGCTTTTATGCTATGATTCCTAATGCATGAATGATGAATATTCCATGGTCACTATACGGATCTATGCATGAATTATGAAGAATTACATTATTTATATGATTCCCAAGCAAAAATATGAGATTTAAAGTATGCATGATTAGGGCTTGATGAATTAAAGTGGGTTCCTTTGCTAATGATACAAATTGATTGTAAGGACTCGAACTTTGTATGGCCTTAATGGTGCTTTGGATTTGGTTCTAGAAAGGTTTTGACCGAGGTGACATCTTTTGGACACCTCCACGGGACTTATGACTCACCACGGGCTGTATGACCCTTATACAAGATCGTTAAATCAGTTTATACTCTTTCATTACTATTCATTCTTATTCTAACACTTAGCTTCTCATTCACCAGCTCAAATGCTTTTCGAATCCTCTTTTCGAGCTCTAATCGGAGGATTCCTATGTAACTTTCACGTTGAAGCTAAATTCACTTTCAAGCCCTCAATCCAAGATTATTTATATGGTTTAGGGTCATCATGGATCTCCTACATCAAGCCTAGTTCAAATTCATTCCATTGGCTAAGTTTTTCATATGAATCAGTAGAAGGGTCAACCTCAAATGGTCATATCTCCTTGGACAAAATGAATTGGGTGACCTAAAACCTACCAAATTGAAGCTCTTTGAGTTATCTTTCTGACACATCTAGTTTTATATAATTCTGAGTTCGGATAAAGAAGTTATTTCTATATTTGTAAAGCCTATCCATGTTGTGTTCCCTCTGTTTTGACTAAGGAATCTCCATAGGAGTTCTGCATGACCGTGGTTCTTTACATAGACCGTGGAGCTTCTTCACGGCACTCCTAGAAATATTTTGAACCTCGTTTCATTAATGGCTTTCCTGTAATTTTGACTACTTCTAAGGGACATCTATGACTTCCTAACCCACCCTAAACCCCTGAAAAGACCTATACTCTTCTTCTCTCATTCAAATTCAATTCAACACTTAGAATTATTCAAAGTCTCTTACCTAAGAACTCCCCTCAAGTGAGCCATTGGAGATTAACTTGGAGCATAAGGAAGGGTCTTCTTCTTTATCAAATTTCTTCCTATTTCTTCTTGGTTAGCTAAGGTATGTGATCTAGTGAATAATTAGCTTGGGATTCAAGGAAGTCTCTTCTTCTTCATCAAATTTCGTCCAATTTCTTCTTGGTTAGCTAAGGTATGTGAGATCGATTCATGGTCCCTTCCAACCATGAAGAACCAAACTCTTTTTACTTCTTGATTTATGATTAAGCTTACTTTTTTAAATTATTATTTATTTGATTCAATTGAGATATAAACTATGTTTTATTGTTGATTTAAAAGTGATTTAAGCCCTAATAATTTTAATTGCATGAATATTATGAAGATTTGAATATGAATTGTCCCTTTAAAGTTTGATCTAAGTATGGGTAATCTAAATTATGATTTAAATGTAGATTTTACCTATAGATTTACTTGAATTTTATATTGAATTATTAATTTATGATTGAACTATATTTCCCATTGCTTTTATCATATCATCCATTGCATATACATACCTGAGCACTGGATTTTGATGAAAATGATTTGGTCAGTTAAGCCCACCTATGATTATGAAAATGATTTGTGAGTTAAGCTCACATATATGGTTATGAAAAGAATGTGATCACATAAATGTCTATGATATGACTCTTGGAACGTGGGTATTCACACCATATTGATATTGTGAATAGGCTATTCCTATGCATGAAAAGTATGATATGAATTATGATTTTGGCTTTTGAGCCCAAGTATGAATGATTATGACAAATGTTTGGCTTTTAAGCCCAAGTATGCATTGAAATAATTTGTAGCTCTTCGAAAGCATGTATACGTATATATATTCTTATGGGATGATGAATTAGCACTGATGAGATTGGAGGCATCAGGGCTATCCCCAAGGGTCCTCTAACTTTCTCCTGAACTATCTGCTAGTATAGGTATATGCATATGGTAACCCTCACCAAAATGGGAGGCCCGTAAGGTGCGGTTACAATACATTGAGATCTGAGCCAGCATAGGTATATTTATATGATAACCCTCACTGAAATGGGATGCCCATAAGGTGTGGTTATAAATTTTGATATGATATGATATGTATTAAAAATCCTATCCAAAATAGGAGCCCCATAAGGAAGGTTACTTCTCCAAAATGGGAGGCCCATAAGGAGAAGTATGATTTACTTTTGGTAAGTAGACCACCCCTTTTCTGGTGTGGGGATAATAACGAGATTCTAAGTAATAGTTCGCTTGGTCTTATATGTCGTTGAGGTCTCATCCCCTCTTTATATAAGCATTATGACATTTCATGCATTATGGATTTCATGACATATTGTTATATTACTCTTCTTCGCTATATATCTCTTTCTATATATGTGCCCTTGCCATCTAACTTTGAATGTAGATTTAGTAAGTTCATATGCATTACATACCTGTATATTTAGTACATTCAAATGTACTAATGCATACTTTTTGCCTACATAATCTAACTATGTAGGAACCGGAGACTACCTTCATCCACCATTTGACAACTAGATCGAATTTGAGAAAGTGTTGCGGTCAACCCTATCTTCCAAGAACAAGCCACCATATATCTACCTTATGTTGCTTCCATTTATGCTATTTACTTTGAGGGTGAGCTCGGGACATGTCTTGGCCCCCATCCTATCCTATGACTAGAGGCATTGTTAGATATCTTGTAGACTCTTATATGGATATATGCTATGCGTTGCTATTCAGAGATTATGATTATGGCTATCTATTAGGTATGGTTATTATGATTTGATTATGGGTATTATGATATGGATTTGTGCTTTTAGAAAGGTTGAAGGCTACCCAAAGTCATCAAAAGTCATATGTCAATGCTAGGAGAAGAGAACTAGAATTTAATGAAGGTGATTGGGTATATTCAAGGGTTTCTCCAACGAAAAGAGTTATGCGTTTGGTAAGAAGGGAAAATTGAGTCCAAGATATGTGAGACCTTATGAGATAGTAAAGACAATTGGGAAAGTAGCCTATGAGTTAGATTTTCCTATAAAATTAGCTATGGTTTATCTGGTGTTTCATGTTTTCATGTTAAGAAAATGCTTAGGTGATCCTAATTTCATTGTTCCATTGAACTATGTGTCTATTGAGGAATATTTGACTTATGTAGAAGTTCTAGTTGAGATTTTAGACCAACAAGTGAAGAAGTTGTGAAATAAAGAGTTTGTATAGGTCAGAGTGTTATAGAGGAATCCACAAGTTGAAAGTGCTACTTGGGAGACTGAGGTGGACATGATAAAATGATACCCTTACCTCTTTACTTCTATTCAAGCCTAAGGTAATTAATGTGATCTATTTCTTCAAAATTCAAGCAAATGCATATCTCCTATTAATTTGCATGCATGCATGATTATTAAACTATTTTTGAATGATATTTGATGCATAAGTTTGATGATTTTACAAAAATAATGATTTAGTTGCATTTTTACATATATGCTATGATGATGGTTGTGTTCCTACTCTATTCAAGCATAACTTTATCTCATTTGAGGTTGAACAATTCTAAGGGGGAGATATTATAATTCCTATAATTTTTATAGGCTTAGAAGACCAGAAGTCCAGGGTTTTGCTGAAGGTTTGATCTTATGAGCCACTCTACAGCCTGTAGAAGGAACCACGGGTTGTAGGAAGGTTTGTGGAGAGCGCCTAGTAAAAATGGAAAATTGAGAAATTTATGGGAGTTGACTTACATGATACCTTACGGACCATATAAGAAACCAAGGCCCATCAATAGGTCTTGTATGTAGAGGCCTTAAGCACTACAAAATTTGTCTAAGTTTGGAATCAACTTACAAAAGGAATTTCGGCCCGTGAGTGAAACAATGAGTCATACTACATGTTCATGGCTTAGAATTATAATTCCACTAGCTCAACTTTTGTGACACCTAGTTTTACGAGGCTAGATACTGATTATATGTGCATCCACGACCCATAGGAGGGGTTTCATAGACGACTCCGATAGTTTTAATGAAAGATGTTTTTTCACATTTCAAATTCATTTAAGTGCTAAACTACATTAGTTTGACTACCTTAACTGACATAACTGACCTAGCCTTTATAAATCACATTCCTAATTCATTCAAAGCCTTTATATTTCCAAATTTCTCTTAAGGGTTCTCAATATTTCTCTCTTTAAGTCAAGCGTTCCATTAAAGCTAAAGCTTGAAGATTTGATTAAAGAATCCAAGATTTTCTTCTTCAATTCTAAGGATTCTACTTGAGGTTTGTAGGGCTTCATTCACGAATTAGTTTCATCTATGAAGCCCAATCCAATTTTTTTAATATTAATTTCATGGTGAATTTGTATAGGCTTTTATGCTATGATGTCTAATGCATGGACTATGATTTCAATATGATGATTATGACTAATTATGCATGAATTATGATGAATTACATGATCTATATGATTTTCAGGAAAAAGTATATGATTTCAACGTAAGCATGATTAGGGCTTAATGACTTGATGTGGGTTCTTTTGTCAATGAACACATTTGATTTCAATTTAATGTTTTCTCTATGAATCCTACTCAATAGCACAGTTTTGACTCAATTATCCATGGACCCACAATTAGCCCAGTCTCTTATGATAAAACTATGAATTTTTGTGACTATGATCTCAAGTATGTAAAAACGTGTTTTATGACAATGATGATATATTTGAAGCTATGATGATGCTATGATAAATAGGGAGATGAAAACCTAATGTTTAGAATGATGTTAAGGTGGGAATGTCTACCCACAAAATTTTAAAAGAAAAGTAGATGGACTATTCTTACAACATGATGTTTTCATAAAAGCTATGATGATTTTTATGAATGATGAAAGTATGACATTAATGAAGTATGAACTATGTTGAAAGCTATTTAGATGCATGATTTATGTATTTCGTGGGATATGACTTAGCAGCTAATGAGATTGGGGGTGAGAACTTGACCTAAGGGGTCCTAAATGTAAAACATATCTCTCTCATAACTTTGTGCCACTATAGGGATAATGATTATGTGCCTATATGGTATTGTGTTGGTTGATCCATATAAGTAAAACATATGCTGAAATGGGAAGGTTCCTTTAAGGTTTTATGTTAAAGTACTTGTCGAAATGGGAAGGCTCCCGTAAGGTAAGTTATAGTCTACCCTGTCAAAGAAGGCTACTCTTTTACTCAGTGTAGAGGCAGCATTGGGATTCTATGTAATACTTCACATGGTCTTATATGTCGTTAAACACTCTGATGTGCTTCGGAATGTCCTATTATCATAATTTTTATATATCTCAAAATCTGTGCATGATTTCAAAAATCCAACTTCATATTCTTGATCAGGGGGAAAAGTTGAGTGGGAAATGAGTATAACTTGGATTTTAGAAGACTGGTAGCAAAAAATAATTCTTGCTAATTTTTGGAATTCGAGTGTCTATCCGCACCCAGGCCACGTTGAGCCTGGGGTGCGGATTAGTGTTGTTTGATCTCTGCATCTGGTCTGCATTGCGCCTGGGGCACGACCAGTGTAATATTTTCCTTGGTTTTTTTATTTCGTCCAAGGGCATTGGGGTCATAGCCCCATGTCCATTTAAACATGAAATCTCCTATACCTATCCATTTTTAAACTTTATAACTCATAAAACTCTCTCTAAAAATCTCTACAAAACTTTATCAAATCTCTCATTCAAATTCAAGAATTTCAAGCTTAATTTTTGAACTCTAGTACCCATCTCAAGCTTCAAGTCCCCTTCAAGTTCATCTCAAGGGATTCAAGGTTTAAGATTGTGGATTTTCATCCATGGGTCCTTTCACCCATGGAGCCCAAACTTCTCTTTTTATGGAAATTGCTTGATTTCAATTTGTATTACCTATGGGTATCTCTTATTATGAAATATGAACATAATTTATGTTGGGGTTTTATCAATTATTGGATGATTATGTATGAATATCTATTTCAAGCTTATTCCATGAATTGGTTTTGTTTATTGAGGCTATGCATGATTTGAGTTATGAAACTATGAACTATTATGAGCTTTTGTGATGGATTTCAAGATACCCTATATGAGGGTTTGAATACAATATTGGTGGGTTGATTTGCATTGAGTTTACTCATCTTGTTTTACTCTTAAATCGCATGATTTTGAACAAGTATCATGAACCCACCACATATTTGATAAAATTACACGACAAGAATTCTCAAGTTGTTGATGAGCAATTACATGATTTACAAGTCAAGTTACTTCATGATGATTAAGGGCTTTCAAGTATATATTGAATTCATGAAAAGTATCTATGATTTTACAATTATCAAGTTGAGCCCTATTTCAAGATTCTTACCTCTTATGAGCCCTTCATGTTAAAGCAGGGGTTCAAGTATGATTATGATCTACTCTCATGTTCAAATTAGGCTTAATAGTAGAGGTCAAACATGTTTATGAGCTACTCATCTCAAGTTACATGTCACTTACAAGTTACTCATGATATTATTAAAGTATGATTATTTCAAGTATTCAATGTGATTTGACTTAGCACCGATTGAGGCTTAAGATGGGGGCTTGACTCAAGGGGTCCCTACATAAAGTCTTTAGTGTCTAAACTATGTCCACTTACCCTTGCTATACTAGTGGATCCATGTAGTTTATATTATCATGTTTGGTTTGCCTTGGCAAGTAGAATACACTTCATCGGGGGGGGGGGGTATCATGCCTGGTCACCTGAACTGAGGGGGTGTCATGCTTTGGAGTCCAAGCTGAAGCTGATTGGTCTATGTCAGTTGAGCTCTCTTCCCACATATGTATTATATATTATGCAAGTTAAATATTTTACAAGCATGCTTTATTACAAGCATTGATCATGCATATCATATTGAGATTATACATCTATTGATTATGATTAGGCATTTTGATTATATTGGCTTATATCTTTGTTGCATTGCACCCAGCATACTTAGTACATTCAAACATACTAATGCATACTCTATGCCTATATGATATTACCATGTAGGGACCAGAGCTCCTTTTGATCATCCTCCTCGACGTGGCTAGTTCGATTCTCTATGAAAGCTTTTGGTAAGTCCTCAACTCCGAGGATGATATCTACTATATTTCATGCTATGATGAGATTTGTTCTTTATGTTGAACACTTGTTATCATGAGGGTGAGCTCGAAAAGTGTCTTTGCCTCCACTCCATTCTAAGTTAGAGGTGTTGTTGGATACTATGTTTTGTATATGCTATGAGCTTGACTCTTTTTATATTTTTATGATTATCAAAGACTTCCCTTAGTCTTGTTTTCCCTTTTCATTTATTGGCTCTTATTATTGCTAAATTTTCTTCTGCAACTAAGGATGTGTGCATGTTACAATCAAGAGGCTTGTTTGGGTTGTCTTCGGGCTTCTAATTTGCCATATCATGTCTAGGCCCGAGGCTTGGGTCATGACATGTTGGTTATGGTCTTATTCCCACATATGTACGTTAAGGTTATGAATGGGTTTAATGATGCTTCTTCTCATGATTTTAAACTTGCTTGTTCATACATATTGTGTCCTTATCCTATTGATTATGATAAGGATACAAACGCTTGCATCCCAGGCATGTGAGGACACGACCCAGCCATGCAGATGCGGGCATGTCCCATCGCACCAAGCTGCGTATATACAGGCGTGCCCTCCGTGCACGTGGAGGTATGGCCTAGCTGTACTGCACAAGCTATGCTTAAATCTTCTCCAGGGAATTCTAGGCCCATATAATTTCTATTTTACAAAAATAAAATATTTGAACAAATGGTTTTCAACATTCAAGATGCAACAAGCAACATCATGACCTGAAAGATCGAGTCATGACACATGGTAAGTAGATTTCCCTTTTTGGGAGATATTATGTCACTACCCGATTTTGATCATAATGGCGCCTGTTAGATCCCACCTACTAGAAAGCCAACTACCCAATCTAGGGTACCTATCCTAGGACACTAATTATAATTATACTGGACATGACTGAATAAACCCACACAACCTACCTTAAACCTGGAAGTCTATAACACAAAGCTACAACAGACACAAGTAGGCGCCTATTCACATATATAATAATAACCATAGTATACAGAATTAGGAATACTCCTACAAATACATGTAACTACTATATACAAGGCCAATGACCGGATACAAAAGACAACCATCAAAAGAAAGAAGACTACAAAGTGTATAGAGCTGGCGGTCCTCACCAAGTGTCTCCTAAATGCTCTTGAATCCCCAACTCAGTGACCATGGCTAGTATCTGGACCTTCCCCATAGGGAGATGCAGAAATTTAGGGGTGAGTATCGGTGAAAGACACCGTGTAGGCATCATCAGCCGACTGAGAGAAATATACTGTAAATGTATAAAATGCTCAAATAATAGAGAATTGTAGTAATACTAGAAATTCGAAACCCAGTTGATAGTTGATCTCACAGTAACCTCATCGTGTCCCAACAACCAGACTCAAGTAACATACCATAGCCTAACTGACCAAACATAGCGGAGCTTAACCTCTCAGTATTACATAGTCAAGGGGGTCGGACTGTACGTGGGTGTAAGGCCCTAATATGGTTGTATACCCTCTGAGCCCTTATAAGCCCAGAGGGTACACCCATGCACAATAAGGGTGTGTATAGGTATATGGATCATATGGGGCCTCAAATTCCTATTAGACAGAGAGGGCCTCGAATTCCTATTAGTAAAATGAGGTCTCGAACCCCTAATAATCAAGAAGGGCCTCGAACCCCTAGTCTTCCCAAACAGGCCTCTGACCAGGAAAAGTCAGCTAGAGCCAGATGGTCTGACAAAAAATCAGGGCCTCGAACCCCTAGTAGTAAAATGAGGCCTCAAACCTTTAGTAGTCACATGAGGCCTCAAATCCCTAAAAATATAAGCAACTAGGTAGCTCGATACATAGTACCTCCAAGGTCAGTGTCAGCCTCAGCCTTGGCTAAGGCCCCAGGAGAATAGAGAATCAAAGGTATGTCACCTACCTAACATATATTACAGCCTAGCTACCACAATTGATGCCTACCAAGGCAGCTAGGTGCCAGCTCACAAGTAATGTGCCCATCTCCAGAACTAGGTACCAGTCCCTAGGACTAACTTGTATAGAAAATATCTCAATTATAGATAACCCAAGAAAGCCCATCGGATGTAGCCTACCTCTCTCTAAGAGGGTCATATTCCTATTTCTAGAGCATTAGTGCTTCAGTAGTACCATATCTATCATCAATAGTCACAAGGTCTAACCAACAACATAACTATCATATTTTTTAGACTATAATATGCAACCCCAGATTAAGTATAATAGGTGTACTATGTCTATAGTTGTGTACAAAGGTATATCGTATATTTTATCAAGAGTCACAAAGTCCAATCAACAAAACAATCACACTAGTTCCCAAAATATAGTGTGTTTCTCTGATCACTAGCCAGTATAACAAGTACGTAACAAATAACAGTTATATACATAATCATATATGTCACAAGGTAACACAGAATTATGTATATCTAGGCAACTATACCGTAATCTAAGTAGTCACAAGTACTCAGAGTAAACATCGACAGTCATTGATATATCATAAGTATCCTAGACAACTAGAGCCATTAGAATCATATATAGATGCTAGAACCAGTGCACAATACCACATGTACCTCATAAGCTATATCTCTGTACCATCAGGATATATACATATATGGTTAAGAACCAAGTTCGGTATCCATACTTGTCATATATCCATAACCCAATCTGACCCTTACCAGGCCATCTCATAGTCTAATAGTGTCAGAATCTAGGTAATCTAGTAGTCGTAACTAATAAAGTTATCAATACATTAAATGCCATTGCAGAACAACATATATCACACTTACATAGTAGAATCAACCATGTATACATCTCATACTGAATAGTCATCAGCTCATATACCACGCATCTCAGCTAATAGTCACATATTTCAACTTAGTCTAAGTTTAGAGAAGCCTAACCTACCTAGAAGATGGTTTCTTGTGCTCCTGGTCAGGTTGCTCAAGCTTTCCTTTCCTGATCACCTCTAGGCACAACTCCAGCTGTCAAAACAATAATTCAGGGTTAATATGGTTGATTTGACTATAAAATCCTGAAAAATGAATGAAATTATATCAATTGTGCCTAAAATGTGAATAAGTAAAGCCCGCGCCTGAAATTCTAAACAAACCCATGCAAAATGATCCCCACATCACCCTGAGTATATAGCCAAAAAATAAGCCCAAAACAGATCCCAAAAGATCAATAAATGGCTAAAAAATGATGTTACTTTCTTAACCGGAGAACATTTCTTACAAAACTTTCTCAGTCATATTTTACAGAAAAATAGCCAAATTATAAAAATTTGAACATATTCCAATGTGTTTCTCTGAAAATAGAATAACTTAGACCCAAATTTTACTTAATTCCATTAAGAACCAATCGAGATATCGCAATAAAATTTTTTCACACATTATTTATAATATTACTACTTAAAACAACAAATTTACCTTGAAATAAATGCTAAAACTAGAATCCGACACCTCCATATCATTTCTTGAGAAAATCCTTGTCATGTAACCTTCTGAATTGTGAAAAGTAGAGTTACAACACTCAATTTATGATTTTCCAAAGTTCTCCTTTGCAAAGCTTTGTGACTAGCCTTTTATAGGCTTGCCCGCATGCCCTAGCATTTGGCCTCTGCAAACGCGGGCCTGGTGCCTTGGTATGGCCAAGCCTCCATGAATGCACTAGGCCCCATGAACGTAGAGCCTTGCCTTGGCCCTTATCTGCGGACATGCCTGACCCTCTGCGAACATGGAGGGTTGGCTGTCTGGTGCTGCACTAGCAATTCTTCAAACTTCCCTGGGGCATTATTGCGCCATCCAATGTTAATTTTACTCAAATAAATAGTGCAACCACATGGATTTTGACATTCCATACCCAACGGTATGGTCAAAATTTCCAATGGAGCATCTGATGGAAAAATGAGAATCCCACTTCTTTCCAACAGATTTTAGCTAAAGGAACTGAGGGGATCAAAACGCTCTTGGAGGCCCCTGCCATCCGATGAAAGGTAATTTTAGGCTATATTTAACGTTCTGGAGCTGATCATGCCATCAAATTTTTATATCGGGCATATTTAGCTAGGTGTTTACAGAAAATCACTTTTTAGCTTTTGATTGAACTTATTTTGTAACTTTTGACTTATATCCACATCGAGACTCTCAAACCCTAGGCCAACCACGCTCCTAGCCTAATTTGTCTATTCTGAAACTGATGGAACTATCGAAATTCCAATTTGAGGCCGCTAGGACTTTATCAGAAAACTCATTTTTACAATTAAAACTTCCTATTAATAGAAATATCGATATAATTCACAATCAACTCACCGAATAACCATCCCAACAAGTTACAAATGACCTAAGGTTCTAATACCTAAGCTCAAATAAACAAAATAATAATAGAAATATAGGAACGA
>DF366405.1:38928-57046 GCA_000787875.1 Solanum virginianum
GTAGGAGTACAGGATATCCAGCTGTGGTTACCAAGCTCCAGTTTGCTTCGGGGCTTGCATATCTAGAGTTTATGTTTTGGTATTATACAGTTAGTAGAGGTGGGGCCTATCTTGACCCTTATCAAACACTTATCTTTATTTAGAGACTTTGTAGACTATCTAAACTAAAGTGTGGGCATATTTTGTACTTCAGACAGCGTGGCCCTAACGGCCTAGTCATATGCTTTTCCTTTTGGCTTGTCAGTGCTATTTACTTTTTAAAGGCATACTGAAAGTGGAATTCATTATATTGCATATAGAAAGGGCATAGATATGGTTAGTTCTCCCGGGCCTTATCGACAACGGGTGCCAGTCTGCCTTAATGGGATTTGGGGCGCGATAAGAACCTAACAAAGGTTAGGGTCGATCCCACATGGAATACGTAGACTCAAGAAAATTCACTAATTTACAATTCGAGAAATTAACCAACTTACTTCCCCAAAGGGTGTTTTTTTTACAATAATCAATGAGAAAAGTAAACTAACTATCGCAAAAGAGAAGTCAATAATGGAGATCAACTAGGGCATTGTGTTCCCCAACTCAGTATCACTAGATAACCTAATTCTTTTCTAGTGTATAGAATGCAGGACGGTAATTTAAGTTCACCAAGCCCTTTGGTCAAAGGTGAGAGGTGAATTTCACTATGTGACTTGACCCATCTCCATAGTGTGCATTACTAACTATTACCTGTTAGTCCTAGTACAACCTCCCATTGGCCCAGTTTGGTTGATTAGATGAGAACACGTCAATCGAATCCTATTCTATTAGTCCGAGTACAACCTCCCCTTGGCCCAGTTCGGTTGATTAAACTAGAACACATCAATTAAATTCTATTAATTAATCTCTTTTCCTATTTATTACTACCTTGGTCCAGTCAGTAACACTAGGCGAGCTCTAATGTTGGCCACCACTAGAAAACTTGCAAAATGAAGAGAGTTAATTAATACATGCATATACACCTTCTAAGAATTGTGAATTATTCGATTATACTTCGTTAGTTCTTCATAGTTCCCACAACCCTAGTTGCGGATTTAGCTACTCATGCTATGTGTAGATATAAAAATTATGAATTAAGAAAACATAATTGAACACTTATACAATAGATTTAAGAACAAACAATCGAATGTCAATAAGAATCACAAGCTTTAAGATCAAATTCAACCACAAGTGTTCTCAAAGAACTCTCTTATAATTTTCTCTCTCAAAATATTTAGTTCGCTATGTACTAGGAGAAAACTTTTGAAAAATAACCTAAAAGACCTATTTATAACAATTAAATTCAAATCCTAAACCAAATAGGAGAACTGATTGGCATGCCATACGAAAGCTCTTTATGACCCCTATTGAAGTTTATAGTCCGTAATCGAGGTCTCGTACTCAACTATTAGAATTTTGACTTCAATTCTATGATACCCCTCTATGATTCAGAAAGCGATTTATGACTCGTAAAGGGGGTTCCATCTGCTGACATTCCTGCACGTCCACTTCTCTGATCCTCAGGGCACAACTCCTCTTCTACGACTCGTAAACTCATCTATGACTCGTCTGCATATTCGTAACATGTACTTTAGAAATCAGCTCATATGAAAAATCTTCATGAAACCTCCCTGTGGCCCGCAGAATGGTCTATGACCCATAGAGGGTCTTATATAACATCAAATTTGCAGTAACTTCTGTAACCTTCCCTATAATCATGGAAGACCTGTAATCCTGCAAGCATAAACACAAAAACACATAAAATCAACTAACATCGCATTGAGAAAACACAAAATTCCAAATTTTAAGCATCAAAAGTATTGTATTTTAGCAGCACATCAACACCCTCAACTTAAAATTGTTGCTTGTCCTCAAGCGGCGAACTCAATTTATATAGACAATGCAGTAACACACATACCTCAACTCAATGGCATCGATCATATAAATCTCAAACTCAGATACCCATACCAACTTTTCAAAATAAGATTAGATAGCTATTTAGTAAACCAAGACAAACTGGTGCATGTGACAACACAACTGTGACAAGTAAGGCATTATAAAAAATTCACAATCACTGAACAAGCCTATTGCTAACAATACAATGCAAGTGCCCTTACAAAACTAAGTCCCATATTTTACACTTAATGATGTTTTCATGTTAACAATTGGGACTATGCAAAATCACTCACTCTCACAACAGATATTCGTGCATAATGTCTAATACCATAGACTTTCCCTTATACTCATGACTTAGACCTTCAAGTAACTAGATTAGGATCAATTCATTTCTTTCTAGGCTTGCAACATAGGTTCAAGGGATTTTGGTGTGATATTTTGCAAAATAGTGACTAAAGGCCCTTCTTAATACTGCATTTTTACACTTTTGCCCTACTTACTTTGCTATTCTCACCTTATTCTCCCTTTTTCCTATTTCAAACTTTTCTGGGTGCTTACTTTTCATTTTTCAGCTTTTTGCCTTATTTTTACTCTTTATTTTGCTTTTTAACTTATAACTAAGGCATCACTTATTTTTTTTCTTTCACCCAACACATGATTTTTCTTTTTCTTCGTATTCCTAAATCACCCCCTTATTTTTGTGTTTCACCTTACACCAGCCACCCTCAACTTAGTCTTTTGGCATGTATTGAGGTGCACAATATCCATCCTCTAAACTAGGACCACTTTTGCTAGCCACTCTCAACCTAGGCTTTTGCCTTAGTCATGGTACAGAATGTTGAAGGAAAGACCAGAGCCAATTTTAGGATTTTACAACTAATAAGGCTAGGTTAATCAAGTGGTTTCAAAGAATAAGATCATGTTAGGCTCAAATATTAGGAATAAGGGATATATCATCATTTGGTTGGTCATTTTTAGGCTAAAGTGGGTTATTTAAGAACAATGGCCTAAGATACATTCCTACTCTAATTAATCTATAATCTAACGTAGAGTAATAGGGAAAGATATGAATTAGCACAAAACATATGAGTTTAGCAAATTTGGCTCACACTCATATGACACTGCATATATTATCACTAAAAGACTCACAAATTATGCTTTTTATCTCAATGTACCCTCACTTATCAGAACAGATATGTCACACACCTAAACATGCATGGTTTCCATCTTACTACTTAATTAAAAAATTTGGTGGGTATAATTTTTCAAACAAAACATAAAACATGCTTTATGCCACAAGTATTGGTATTATATGCTGCAAATATTATCTAAACAACTTAAACGTATTGGTTCAACAGAAATTAAATATCCATAGGTAACAGAACATAGGCAAGAAAACCCTAGGATAAAAAATTGAGGTAGTTATGGACCCAAGCTACTAAGATGTCACTGAGGCCCATAACTACCCAAGCCCTATCGAAAAAATGTGCATTGTTCACAATGCATAAAATCAAAACAAAATAGAACATAAGGGGTCGAAAACATACCTGGGCGCTTAAGTGCCAGTGTTCCTTGGGTTGCCTCCTAAACAACACCTGATTTATTATCATTGCACAACATAGATGGCTACAGTACTCAAACTTCCTCCAACTTTTGTGCTCCCTTATTACAAAACTTTGCCTCCATCTGGTGCCCATCAGTATCCTTGTGATCTAGAGCTATTATGCTTATTATCATGCCTCTTTGAATCTGATCCAGTTGCATTGACAGAAGTCTGAGCTATCGATTGAGCTATTTGATTGCCATAGAGTGTTGCTTAACTTTGTGGTTTATCTTGGCTATGTCAGACTTAATCTCCCTCAGTATTTTATCTTGCGCACTTGGTCAAACACAGAAAAACTTACCTAGGTCAATGAGCCCCATTCATGGCTTGTAGTTTTATCTACAGACAGTAAAGAAGGCTCGTAGATTGGAGTACACAAATTTTTGCTCTCTGAAAGTCTTTTATGAGACAGTGTACGTGTCGTAGTTTTACATATGGCCCATAGAACCAGTCATAGAAACATTTATTGATGCCTTTTCAACCAAAAATGGCTGACTTGATCATGTACCATCATATTATTCAAAGAACACATTATTACCTTA
Source organism: Solanum virginianum (assembly GCA_000787875.1). Taxonomy (NCBI): domain Eukaryota; kingdom Viridiplantae; phylum Streptophyta; class Magnoliopsida; order Solanales; family Solanaceae; genus Solanum; species Solanum virginianum. The sequence continues at coordinate 42,985 of DF366405.1, forward strand.
TATGCAACCAGTCCAATATCCAAAAATTACAATCAAAATGTGAAAAATTAAACTACCTACAAGTCCAAAAGCTAAAAACAAAACAAAACTACAACCATGATAACAAATATCTTAGGTTATCTCCCATGTTGCGCCTCATTTATTGTCATGGCACGACTTGGACAACTTTGTTACTCAGACTTCACCAAGTGCCCAAACATCTATCTTCAAGTCACCTGGCCTCTTCATTGACTGACAGATGTTGAAGACAACTTCTTTGTCATTCAATCTAAACTTGAGTTGGCCAGCTTTGATATCTACTAGTGCTTGGCTAGTGGCTAAGAAAGGCCTTCCCAAGATGATTGGGACTTCAAAGTCAACTTCCTAATCAAGGATCAAAAGGTCTATGGGGAATATGAACTTCTCTACTTTGACAAGGACGTCATAGAGTATCCCTACAGGCTTCTTCATCATGTGGTCAACGATTAACAATCGCATACTCGTCGGAGTAGGGGCTCCCGATCCTAGCTTCTTGAAGACCTCAAGGGGCATTAGGTTTATACTGGCACCAATATCATATAATGCCCTTATGAACTCCACATCTCCCATAGTGTAGGGTATGGTGAATATGTCAGGATCTTCTCATTTCTACACCAAGGAACTTGTAGCAATTGCACTGCAATGTCAAACCTCTTGGGAGAACTCCTGACTCACAGTCTACTTTTTTGTGACCAAGTCCTTCATGAACTTCACATACCCTAGTATCTTCTCCAATGCCTCAATGAGAAGAATATTGATGGAGAGTTGTTTCAACATATAGAGAAAGTGCTTGAACTTACTCTCATCTTCCTTCTTTTTGATTCTTTGATGGAATGGAAGAGGAAGTCTAGGAATGGACTTCAACTTTTGTGGCATCATTGCTGCATCCCTCATCCCATCCTTGGCATAATCATCTCCGATCTCTGCATTTTTCACCTCAATTGTCTTTTTATGAACATCATCATCATCAACTAGCATAGGAGGATCAATGGTTTGCTTACCACCATGAGTAGTCACTACCATACGCTGCTTCTCATTCTTTGGATTCTGACCTGTGTTCCTAGGCAATATACCTCTCTTTCGGTGCTTAAGTTAAGTTAATATTTGACCAAACTGTTGCTCTAACTGCTTGATAGCAACAGACTGAGACTCAATCTTTTGATTAATGCTGGGGATGTCAAATTTCATCCTTCTCAAGGTCTTATCCTGTGTGTTAGCCTTCTTCAACAGTCGACCAAACATCTCCTCAACTCTAGAACTACCACCACCTGTATCACGATTATATTGTGGCATACAAGGACTATTCCCATAACCATATATGTGACCCCAATTAACATCTCTATCTTAGCCCATGTTTCTGTTGTAGTAACTTCCACGATTGTTATCTCTGAAGGCGCCATCCCTGTTATAGTTTTGACATTGCTTTCCTTATCCTTGGTGCTAATAGTCCTGATTTGACCCTTGGGCATTGGTTCAGAAACCCCCCATCTGATCAGCAATAAAGCAAGTGTCCTCCTCATAGTAAGGCTCCTCATACATAAGTGCTCGCAAAGGTTGATGAGCAACTACATTAACTCATTCCTGATTGCACTTAATTAATAACTCCACATTGGTATTAATTCGGGCAAGCTCTTGAATCGTCACTTCATTTATTTTAGCTTGCTCCAAATTAGTACTGAATTCACATGAGCTCATGTTAGAGGACTTATCTCTCAGTCTCCATACGTGATTTGTCTTGACCACCTTTTCTAGCTTCTCAGCAACCCTTGCAAATGGTTGATCTAAAAATGCGCCACCCTTGGTGGTATCAGCACATGCTTGGCTATTCTCATCCAGGGCATGGTAGAAGATCTCTACCAAGGCATCATCAATTATATTGTGGTCAAGGATACTTCTCACACACTTTTTGAACCTCTTCTATGTGGTACTGATCGAGTCACCAAGAAGTTGCTCGAATTTATTAATTTGATCCTTTAACTTGAGCTTTTTTGATCTTGGGAAGAACCTCTCCATAATAGCCTTCTGAACCTCAACCCAAATATGATCGAACTCTATGGGAGTTCAGATAGCCATAGCGTGGCATTGCCTGTTAGAGACAATAGGAAGACACGAAGCCCAATAGCATCCATGGATAGATTTTGAGTTCCCATTACACTCTTATGAACAAACACAATGTTGTGTAGATGGCTATGTGATTTCTCTGATGGTACGCCCATGCACAATACCCGATTTTGCAATATTTGAAGTAACCCACTTGAAAGCACGAACTTTGTGTCATTTGGTAGTGGCGATAATACAATAGCTCCAGTAAAAACCATAGTCAAAGGATTCAGTCGATATTGATTCCATTGATATGCGATTTCTTTGACGGTAGGCCCGTGAACAACCCACGATGCTGTAGCATTTGAAATAACCCACTCAAAACCATGAACTTTGTGTCATTTGGTAGTCGATAACACAATAGCTCCAGTAACATCCATAGCCTTAGGATTCAACAGATATTGATTCCATTAATAAGCTTCAGTATTAAAATCCAGTGGTTGTGGATCAATGTCCTCAAGCGGGTGTGGATTATTATCATTTTCATTTAGATTTTGGTTCTAATTGAGAGTTGCATTAATTGTGTTATTTGTGTTGTCTTGGGCCATTCTCTCAACGTTATCTAGATCAATGGATCAAATGGAGTCAAGGGAATGCCATGACTTCGTATGTTGTGCATACACTACACCTTCACACTGAAACAAAAACAAAAACAATAAAAACATAAAATGAGGGAAATAAGAATTAGTTCCCGAACTACTCAAATTAAACAAGGCCAGCCATACTACTCGACAACGGCACCAAAATCATGATATCGCTTAAGCTATACCTCCTTTTTAAAGGTTAAAGCAGTCATTATTAGGATATATAACCTAAGGTAAGGGTCGATCCCATAGGTAATAGGGTAGACATAAGAATTTCAAGCAATTTGGGTAGATTAACCGACTTATCTCCCAATAGGGAGGGCTTGTAAAAATTATGGAAAGTAATCCTAAAATAAGACAAATGTGAAATCATTATGAAGAGTAACTAAGGTATTGTGTTCCCCATGATTCCCTAACTTGGTATTACAAGATAATCAAATTCTTTTCTAGTGTGTAACATGTAGAACGGTAAGTTAAGTTTACCAAACCCTTTGATCCAGGTGAGAGGCTAATTTCACAATATTATTTGATCCATCCCCATAGTATTACATTACTAACGCTTACCTATTGTTCCAGTACAACCTTCCCTTGATCAAGTTTGGTTGATTAGATGAGAAACATCAATTAAATCTTATTAATTAATCTCTTTTCCAATTCATCACTACCTTAATCCAGTCAGTAAGACTAAGTGAGTTCTAAAGTTGGCCATTGTTAAAAAAGCATTCAAACTGAAGAGAATTAATTAATACATGCATGCACACTTTTCAAGAATTATGAATTATCCAATTTTACCTTATTAGTTCTTCATGATTCACAAAACCGTAGTTGTGGATTTAACTACTCATTATCAGTGTAGATGCAAGAATCATGATTTCGAATAACGTAATTGAGAACTTACATAATAGAATTAAGAAAGAAAAATTCAAGCTCTTCACCAAGAATCACAAGATTTAATTTTTAACACAAAATAATATTTCACAAGTGTCTCACAATGACTCTCTGAAGTTCTATACTATTCTCTATAGTTTCGTACAAAAATTAACATAAAATACCTATTTATAGTATTTAAAATTCAAGACCAAAATGAAATAGGAGAACTGGGTCAGCACGCTTTACAGACACTTCCATGGGTCGTATAAAGTTTTATGGCCCGTAGTCGGGGCTTCGTGGATTCCTTCAGCAATTATAGGGATGACTTCTACAAAACCCATCTATGGGCCATATAAAGTTCTACAGCCAGTAATGGGTTTCGTATGATGAATTTTTAGCGACTCTTCCCTTTTTGAGGATCAAGGTATGATACATCTTCTATGACTTATAAAAACTTTTACAGCTCGTCTGCATGTTCGTAGACTCAACTTCAAAAAATCACCCTTCATTGAATTTTGGTACCAAACCTACTTTACAGCCCATGATAACTTCCACAGCCCGTAAAAGGTATAGTAGATCCTTAATTTCTGCAATCTTAGCACACTTAGCCCAAAAATCAAGCCAACCCTATAATTCTATAAACAAACATAAAAACACATCAAATCTATTAACATCTCTTTGAGAATACACAAAATTAAAAGTATGTATTTTGACACCACATTAGTCCCAAAATGTTTGATACAAAGTCTAAATAGAAAGCAACAAGAGAGAAACTCACAAAGATCCACGACAACTCGAAGTCTGAGCCTCACCACTAAAAGTTAAGTAGATACAGAATATCCCAGCTAGAGTAAATCAACTACCCTTTATAGGTCCCTGTGCTCAATCTACAGGGAGGAAACAAAGTAGGGGTGAGTACATTGTAATGTACCAAGTAGGTTCAACCGACTAGGTAAGAGGAATTAAACAAGTATGTAATTCGAAGAATCCTAATGCCTGCATCACAAGGTTAGTACACAATATAACATACATAAGAGCATATAAGTATAGCAAGCATAATCATTGACGCAATGCATAGAATATATGGATGCAATCAAGTCGAAGCTACAAGATAGAACTCGGGGGCATCGTAGGTTATGTACTAAAATATCTCAAAGCATTGCAGGCCTCAAGATAAAGTGTCTCGAGGTGTTGCAGGCCTCAAGTAGTGCAGATATAATATAAATTATGTGCATGCCTATGATATAGTATAATCATGAAATGTGCATGCCAATGCCACAATATAAGTATGAAGTTGTGTGTATACCATAACAACAATCTAAGTATAAGTTGTATGCATGCCAATACAACAACTCAAGTATAAGATTTGTGCATACCAATGCAGCAACACAAGTATAAGTTGTGATAGCAATATATATAACGATAATTGGATACAGGTCATAACCTAAAAAATGCTAGGTCAAGTATATCAACTAATTCAATAATACCATCAACAAGTCTCTCTGTATCAGCCTATCATCTATAATCCAACTGTCAAAGATGTCAAACTCCATAAGTCCCCAAGATAGTCTCATAAGCCTCTAATACTTAAAAAACATCCTCAATTTATCCCTAAACTCCCAAATAATCTCATAAGTCTCACATTATCATAATACTTTCCAAAACATCTCAAGTCCCATATTATCATAATGATATCCAAAATCATCTCAATTCTCATAATTTTATCTCAGTATATCAATAGGATCACCATTTACTAAATTTTTGGCATCACCGGTATCACCTTTCCATCAATTCTATGATATCATGTTATCGACTCATAAATCAATTTAAATCTTACAAGTATCACATGAACATGTCCAATAACTTAAATCTAGTCCCAAAAAGATAAGTCCAATCTACCTCAATACCAAAACCACACTCACATAAGTTTTCAATTAACTCAAGCATCCAAACCATCCCCGAATCGATCAATCACTATCACAAATAGATATTACGCGTCAAGAGGTGTGTTGATACTCATATTAGAATAGATTAGGCTTAGGGGTAAAATTGTTAAAAATAGGGCTAAAATTCAAAGTTCTTGAATTTAAAATATTGACTTTAAAATCAGTTTCTACAGGAAAATGAAGTGCGTGGGTGAAAATTTCACTAAAATCGAGTTCAAATCGAAAGAGAAATCACCATTTAAAGTTTTAAAATCATAGACCAAAAATTTCCAAATATTGGAAATTCAAAATCATGATATTCAAGACAAAATAAAGATATAAATCACGAGATTTAATTAAAAAGAGGTTAGAAATACTTATCCAAAATAATTCTTCGAAAATCTCTTTTGAAAATTGCCCTGAGAGCTTGAAATTTGTGAAAATGGAGTAAAAATGGTGGTTAACAATTTTTACATTGTCGAGATACTAAATACACTCCGCAAACAGGGGTGGGTCCCCATGAATGCGGAGAAAAACCAGGCACACCTCTGTAAACGCAAAGGTTTGGACCGCAAATGTAGTGAAAAATCAGGTACACCTCCACGAATGCAGATCCCTAGGCGCAAACCCGGAAAGTAAATAGGAGTTGTACCAGAAACTTGCACCAGCAATGTACAATTAGAATCAAAACTCGGGATGGACGCTCGAAACTTATCCAAATTAGGATTACATGTACCAAATATGTACCCATACCAAAAATGGCTATCTAGACTTAAGGGAATAATTGAAATTTGATTTTGAGGTCTCCACTATATATTTACCAATGCAAGTCAAATAAATTAGTTTAAAATTTGAAATACCAAAAGTGCCCTCGACAATTTCAAAAATTATGCCGAAACCATTTCTAGCATTAGTTTCACCATCCGAAACTACTGAAATTGTCAAAATTTTAATCCGAACTTGCGAACACCAAATATTGGCCAAATTCAAACTTTGGCTCTGGAAATGACTAAAAATGCAATTTTGGGCCTAAAAATCTCATTTTAACTTCACATTATATTATTTAACTTTCCTAGACTCAGAGCTAATAAAATTGATAAATTTCTTACCTAACATGCGAAAATCAAAATGTCACAAAAACTCATTTTTTCAATAACTTAAACGTCCAAAAATACCAAAACTCATATTTTTAACTTTTAAAACTCATAATTTCAGCTCCAATAATACAGATAGTTCAAAATTGGTCCAATAAAACTTATAAAAAGGTAAAACAGTAATTTCTATAGATAAGGCCAAAAATGTCCAATCAAGTCATTACATTTAGTAAGCGAATCTTATCCTATGTGAATTGTAGACTTACAATCCAGTAAACATGTTAGTCAAGATCGAGAAGCATTTATCAAGTTTCGTTCAGTTTTACCTGGATAAAGGTGAATTTATTTAGGAAATATTACTAGACTTGAAGTCAAAGGAATAGGAACTTGCAAAGTAGACTTGCATGTTGATCGTTATCTAATGTTGCACGATATCATATATGCTTTGCAAATTCCAAGAAATTTAGTATTTGTCTCTGTTCTTCTATATGTTGGTTTTGATTTATTTTTAGTCGCAATGGTATAAGAATATATCTATATAATATTTTGTATGGTCTTAGACTTTGTTATGATTGTTTTATCATTTTAGATTGTAATCTTTCAACTTATGGCCATCACACTGATCATTATATAATGGCATGTTATTCAAGTGACAATAATATAGATGTTATACATGGCATACAATATTATGTCATATAGGGGAAGAGCAAATGAATGGGTTAGCAAAGTAAGGACAATTAGGTTCTTCATCAAAAATTGACTTGTCAACTTGTGAGAATTATCTTGTTAGAAAAATTACACGTAAACTATTCGGTAAACCTAAGAGAGCTGAGTTTCCACTTCAATTGACTCATTCTGACATTTGTGCTCCAATAATTGTGAGGGCAAGGTTTTATGCCATATATATCAATACATTTATTGATTATTTCAAATACTTTGGTTATGTCCATTTGATTTCTCATAAATCTAAAGCACTTGAATGTTTTAAAAGATATATGAATGAATTTGAAAATCAATTAGTTAAAAGTACAACGGTTTTAAGAACTATCCAAGAATGTGAATATTTGTCAAAACAATTTGATGAATTGTATACTACAAAGGGCGTAATTGGACAGTTAACTACTCCTTATACATCTCAGCAAAATGGGGTAGCTGAAAAAAGAAATAGAACATTATTGAATATAACAAAATCAAAGATGACATAGAAATATTTGTCTAGATCTTTCTAGGGAGATGCATTATTGATTGCGGCCTAAATATTAAATAAGTGTCTTCTAAATAAGTATCTTCTACTCCTTATGAACTTTGGAGTGGTAATAAAAACAAACCTAAATATTTATGCCCTTGAGGTGGTGTTGTATATATTAAAGATTATCTTGCTTTGCTTGATAAACTAAGTCCAAAAGGAAAGAAATATATCTTTATAAAATACTCTGAATGCTCCAAAGGGTATGTATTCATTGCTAAATTTGAAGGTGGAACTATTTTTGAAATTGAATCTTGACATGGTAGATTTTTGGAAAATTATTTTCCCCAAAAGGATAATAAAAGTGAAGGTGGGCCTCATTATATGTCATGACCCAAGCTAGGTCGTAAGTGTGCATGGAGAATGAGGATTCCGAGGGAACCTCAAACAAGCCTCTTAGAATTCATTCAAGCATACATAGGTAATGAATAAAATCATAATGTGGAAATTAGGAGAAATGGGACTAAAGGGTATAACTTAAGGCATTCACAAAAGTTATGTAGTAACATATATATGGGTCCAACAATATCTGTAATCATAGAGTAGGTAGGGGCTAAGACATGTTCCTATATCACCCTCAAATGAAAATACAAGATAAAGTCTTTAATTCAAGACAAAGCTAGATAGAGATAGGTTTGTAACCAAAGCATGAGGGCTCACCATAAAAATCTTCACTAGTAATCGAAATCAACCACAAGGATGATGAGGATAGTTACTCGTCCCTATATTATGAGATAATGTAGACATAAAGTATATGTTAGTACAGGAATATACTAAGTATGTAGTCATGTGATACAATAAGTAATAAAATTATATGTATATGTAGCTAAACAAAATATATATCATAATGGAGGGTAAGATCATAAGTAGAGATAGATGATCAGTGCATCAAAACAACTAGTAAAACAATGTAAGAAATCTTAGAAAAATCATACATATACAAGAAGAGGCCATAACTGAAAATATGACCATATTAGCTATTACATGTAATCCAATATAACCCCCTTACATTAGCCTAGTTGGACCTCGTCAGCATTCATTAATTCATTAACAATGGGGATATATATAGATGCACTAGCCTAGACTATAAGGCAACCTATGGTGGAAGATAGTTATGAGACTAGGAGCTTTAGCTAGGAACACCTTAGGTCAAGTCTCCACCCAAAGCCTCATTTGGTAATAAGCCAAGTCCCATAAAATAGTAATAATACATTAAAGTAGTAATTTATAAATTTTAAGTTCAACAACGTCAATGAAACATATAGAATAGCTCATGAACCTTAAGGATTTAAAATGTGAAAATTGTCCTTATCACATAAAGAATCCATCATTGAGGTGAGAAAACTTTTCATCAATCAATTATTTAGTCAGAAAAGAGTTGCCATGATCAAATTCATAACATTCATAAACCCTTATTTGAAATCCTTATCATTCAAGTCATTTTTCATTGGAATATAAGAAATATTTGGTGGGTTCAATGCTAATTTGTCTTGAAATCATTCAATGCAAGAAAATTATGCTTAATCAAAGTGAAAATTCATCACTGTACATAGTAAGTGAATCAACTCACCATAAAATTTTAAAATCTTAGATAGCTTTCCAAATAAATACCATGTAAACCATGAATTTATTTCAATTGGATTTGAATTCATTATGAAATAAGTCCAAAGTAGTGAATAAATCATCATAGATGCATTTGAAGCAAAACCATTAATATCCATGAATTTCCATGATTGAAATTTAGAGATTTAGTTGGAAACATATTTGAGCTCCATGGATGGAATGTACCCACGAATGAAATTCACATACCATAGGTGGAATTCATGGAAGAAATTTAGACTTTGGGAATGGAAGCTTGAAACCCTAGCCTTTGACTTCAATAAACACCCTTGAGAGTTGAGAGTTGAGAGATTTAGAATATTTTAGGAGTGATTGGGAATGAGATGTCACGCCCCAAAGTCCCATTAAGGCGGACTGGCACCCCTTGCCGATAAGGCTCGGGAGAACCAACCTATACCCATGTACTTTCTATACATATTATAAGGGATTTCCATATTTAACACGCTTTCAAGAAAGTAGACAGTAATAACAAGCCAAAAGGAAATGCATATGACTAGGCCGTTGGAGCCACTTTTTCTAAAGTACAAGACATGATCACACTTTAATTTACATAATCTACAAAGCTTCTAATACGGAATAATATCTAATAAGGGTCGGGATAAGCCCCGCCTCATGACTAACTATACAATGCAAAAGTATAAGTTCTAGACACACAAAACTCCAAAGCGACTTGGAGCTTGGTAACAACAACTGGATATCTTGTATTCCTACTAGGGAGAGCTATGAGCACCTATACCTGCATTATGAAATATAGGTCCCCCATAAGGGATGTCAGTACGAGATAATGTACTTAATATTGTAAGGCAGGAAATACTGTATATGAAGTAAGAACTCAAATGAAATCATGCACTGGTATAAGGATAGGAGACCACCTTTAGTTATACTATGGAATCATGAACTTTATGTTCTTTTTATATCGGCCCATGCTAGGCTTTTCCTTTCACCCCTGAGCTACCCTCTGTAATGGGATTGACCCCTGCTAGGGGACTTTTCCACCCTTAGGGCTATTACCCATCAATAAGTAACTTACTTTACTTCATCTTTCAATTACTTTGAGATGATTCTTTTGGTGGTCATAATATTGGAGTTGTAGGACCATAATATAGTATGTGACATGTAAATAATCATAAAAGACAATATCATAATGAAAGGAGTAGGTAATACAAGTAATGAAATGTGTAGGAGTTGACAACACATGAACTTTATTTAGCAACAAGAATCCATGTATCTTGGTACCCAAGTATGTATGCAGATTTGAAGATGACTATATATGGGAGCATATGTATATATGAATTTAGCAACAAGAATCCATGTATCTTGGTACCCAAGTATGTATGCAGATTTGAAGATGACTATATATGGGAGCATATGTACATGTGAAAGAGTGGAGACATGGTTAGTAGTTGCATTAGAGTTGGTAAGTTCCTTTATGTGACAAGGTGGGATCTATGTTTCATGCCAAATAATACGAAATCAAGTAGCCTTACATAACTCGTTGTACCACCTCGCTATTACCTCGAAATAACCTTCCTTTCCTCCAAATATTTATCTACAATATAGTAGGTGATAAAACTAACATTAGCAGCTAATAGATACATCTCGACAGCCTAATCTCGTAAAAATAACACACGGGCAACAAGCATGTAATTATCAACCCACGCGTATTCTTTCAAGCTTTCCACCTCTAATCGTATTTTCTAATACACATTCTCATATTATATCAAGTGCAAACTAGTTTAGCGCCATAGCAGTCTCAAAAAATCCAACAAAGCACAACACATAACAAGTATACACAACATAAGAGTAGGCGGTATAACATTACCTCATCTCACTACATTTCAAAGTCAACAATCCCAAATCTGTTTTAACTTCAACCAAACTGCATATAACATACTTAAACATAAAACCAACATTGAAATAGTCCAAAAATAGTTCCAAAGTAGTTGGAAGTCATGGAACAATGATTCCCAACTACCAGCCCACAAGTTCATACTACGAACACAATTACGATATCATATAACAACTCACTTTTATAGACTGTAAATATGGTGCAGCAGCCTTTCAACATCATTAAAGAACTAAAAATCATTAAGAACAACAACCTCTCTTCATAACCAAGCCAACCAAGAAGAGAAAATCTCCAAAATAAACAAAGAAAGTGTACAAGAATCTTTGGAACACATGCTGTCCAACAATTTTAGCAAAGGTATAATCAGCCTAGTCTTTTGTTTTTCATGAGAAGCCATACTAAATACACAGCTATATTGACTTACCTTTACCTTCAAGGTTGAGGGCCTCTTTAGGGACCCTAAAACCTTCTTGTGGCTGCTTTACAAAGTCAAGAAAAAGTAACAAAGAACCTTTATGAAAGTTGAAATTTTACAAGTCTAAGAATGACTTAAAGGTGATTCTTGTAAGCCCTTTAAAAGGATTTCTTTGGCTGAGTTTGTTTTATATTTTAGGCCTTATTTTATCAAATTGGTAATGTACCATTTTTCTCCTTTCACTTGGGCCTTCTTGGGTTCAAATTTGTTGGGCCTTGGCTGCCCACTTTTTCTCTTTCTCCTTACTTAGCTTTGGCCAAATTCACCAAGTGAGTTGTGATGTACTTGGGCCCTTTCTCTATTATTCTTGGGCTGAAAATATTGTCCATTTACGATGCTAAAACAAAGGATAAAGTTACACACTTAACATGGGCTTTATTCATTATCGGACTTGGGCAGATTCAGCATCGGGCCTCATCTCCGTCTAGCTAGCAAATTTAAGCTAAGTAGGTGACTCACCTACTAGCTTCCTAAGTCCTACAATAACCTTGCTTATTTCAATTTTTTTAAGGCCATGATCTCCTCAATTTGACTTAAAACTTATATACACTTACTCGCCTTAAGCATTAGATGTACACATAGCTTTCTAAGTTGAAGTTCAAGCACTTTTAAAAATAGGTGTTGATTTGACCAAGCCATATCATGTTCCATTTGCATGGGAATAGTACATGTAAGATGTGGGGTGTTACATCCTTCCTCCCTTAGGAACATTCGTCCGTGAATGTTAGCATAATTAGATAGCTTAACCAAGTTCAAACCTTTCGTTAAACAAACTTTTGACAATGCAATAAACATTTAAACACATGTACCTATTAAGGCCCCAATTCTGCATGTTAGATATCCTCTACTTAGATCTTATCGCTTTCTCAGCCTCCCAAGTTATCTCTTTCGATTTCTGGTTCCTCCAAAGTACTTTTACTGAAGCTATTTCATTATTCCTTAGCTTCTTGACTTGATGATCTAGAATAGAAATAGGTACTTCTTCATAGGTAAGATGTTCTCTAACCTGCACATCTTCAATAGGAGTGATACAGGATGGATCACCTATGCATTTTCGAAGCATTGAGATATGAAAAACTGGATGAACCATTGAAAGCTCTTGGGGGAGCTTTAATTCATATGTAACCTGGCCAAACTTCTTAATAATTTTATATGGCCCTATGTAGAGTGATCTCAGTTTTTCTTTCTTACCAAATCTCATAACCCCTTTCATTGGAGACACATTTAAAAATACACAATCCCCTACTGAGAATTTCAATCCTCTCCTCCTAACATCCGCATACGATTTTTGACGACTTTGGGCTGTTTCTAACTGTTATTATATTACCCTAACTTTTTCCATAGCTTGTTGTACTAGATCTGGCCCATGCAAGGGGGTTTTACCTACGTCAAACCATCTAATCTGTGACCTACATTTCCTTCAATTCAAATCTTCGTAAGGTGTCATCTTATAGGCAAATTCAATAAGTGGCAAATGGTCCACCCAACTACCTTTAAAGTCCAACGCACAAGCTTGCAATATATCTTCAAGTGTTTGAATAGTGCATTCTGCTTGACCTTCTGTCTGAGGGTGGAAAGTTATACTCAAACTCACTTGTGTCCCTAAACTCCTTTGGAAGGACTTCCAAAACTTTGCAGTGAATTGAGCTCCTCGATCAGATATAATGTAGATTGGGACCCCATGTAGCCTGACTATCTCTTTGAGGTATAACTTAGCATATTCTTCAGTTGTATAATCATTCCTAATTGGAAAAAACTGTGTTGACTTTGTGAGTCTATCAACTACTACCCATATGGAGTCAAACTTCTGAAATGAGCGAGACAACCTGGTAACAAAATCTATATTGATCATATCCTACTTCTATATTGAAAGATCTATACACTGCATATGGTCTCCTAACTTTTGGTGCTCTACTTTGACTTATTGGTAATTTGGACATTGAGCCACAAATTATACAAGGTCTTTTTTTAAGCCTCCCCACCAAAACATTCCCTTTAGGTCATGATACATCTTATTTGATCCTGGATGGATGGAATATCTGGAATGATGGGCTTCTTCCATTATGTTCTCCCTTAGTCTATTAATATCAGGAACACATAATCTATTTTGTCAATACATTACTCTATTTTGTGTAAGTTTAAAGCCCTTCATTGTACCTTGACTCACCTCTCGGCCTGCTACAGTGAATTTTAATTTTGTTTGTTTCAAGTTTTTCTTCAATTCCAAGCCTACACACCTAGCATATCAAGTCTTGTGATCAACGTGGAAGCAATATTTCGG